>JAQZBX010104059.1:0-10990 GCA_029593785.1 Cabassous unicinctus | reverse complement strand
ATAATTACTTCCATCTGCAATTGGACTCTTTTCAAATACTATCACATATTGTTGTCCTGGGGGAATTCAACATATCAATTTTGGGACACAGAATACAACCAATAGCACTCTTTTGTGTTATTTTATGCCCCAGAGGTGTACAATGAGGCAAGTATTTGAGAACCAGTAATTTATTTTTGAATGCTCCAAGGAGTTACTGATAAGGTGTGTACAAAAGAGATGGGAAATTGGAGTACATCAGTTCACCACTTGATAATAAACATGCTAACCTTGGAACATCCCTGAAACTTGTTAGGTGACTCAAGAGAAGATTTACAACCTGCATCAATGTATAGGGCATCAAGATTAGGGAACTGAGAAATAAGCTTCAAATGTGAAAGTCTTCCCTTGATTTTAGGTTCCTAGTCAATAGCTCCTCCCTTCTGCTTGCTAAAGCAGAATGAAAACACATACCTCTGCCTAAGAGCACATTCTTCTTACCTCAGTCAGAACTGCCTGCATGAGAAAATTCTTGTTGGGAGTGAATGTGAGGAAATCCTGTGACCTAGCAAGTGGTCACTGTCATAGTGCATTATGATTTAAACAAGGATTCTTTATTGAGGCTTGAGGCCTCAGCTGTTACTTTCAGAATAGATTTTGTTGAAAGCTTTACAGGATGCAACTGACAATAGTTCTGAAGAAAATAGACCTTTAGCTTGAAGGTTTATGCTTATCAGTGCTGGTTTTCCCTGGAGCCATCCAATATCTCTTTGTGAATCTCAATCAAATTACCTTGAATTGATATTATAGTTAAAAGTATTTTTGGAGGCTTCTTTGGCCAGGACCTACTGATTGCTGGGGAATCAGCAGCAAACAAGAATGAAATGGGTGTTTGCTCACAGTAGGTCACAGCTGTGTGGGAAAAGCAGTTCAGGGCAGCATGAAAATATTCAGTCTTGGAAGTGAATGTGATATAGCTCTTATCCTGGAAAAATCATAGAGATTAACAGGTGACATGAGATACATTTGCCTTGACCAAACAAGTGAATAAGCTTTGAGTAAAGTGACTTAGGATGAGGAAGATGCCTGTACCTATGCAGGGACGTGTCCCACTAAATCTGGTGTAGAGATATCATAAGCAGTTCCACAACCAAGGTGCATTGTTGTGTTGAGGTGTGTTACTCAGCTCAATGTACATTTTCCATTAAAATGTATTCATATATTAAAGAGCCATGATATTAAAAGGGAAAATGAATTTAATTTTAAGAAAAACATGTAAAATTAAAGGAAGCATTTCAACTTCAGTTAAAAACAAGCAAGCAAGATAGAAATGAGTACAGTTTGTTGGCTGTGGTTGTCTTGTTAGAGGAGTTTAGGGAGATCAGGTTGGTTAATAATATTCAAGTTTATTGTTTTCTCATTGATTTTTCATCTATTTTTCTATTGAATACAGAGAGAACATTGTTGAGATGTCTAACTATCTTTGCAGAGTTCAATAATTCTTGTAGCACTGTTATTTTTTTCCCTATACATTAAAAGACCATTATTTGGTTAATGCACACTTTCTGGTGAACTGTCAGGTGAGGAGTGGGGAGATGTGTCTCCCCCAGTAGTAATGCCTGGGAAATTTGGAGATATTCTGGCTCCACATTGAGATAAATAATCATTGTGTATTGTCCAGCACTGTGTGGCCATTGATCCAAGTGATGAGATTTAGATGAGATTTGGGGTTTATGTTGGTGGTGTGATTAGTTGATATTGTTGGGATGTTGAGATGAAGTGAATTTGCATTGCATGTTTTAAAGGATTTCATAAAAGTTTCACTGAGGAAGGCTTTTTTCATGTGTGATACACTGCAGTTTTCACTTGTCATGTGCCAGCAGCATGCATGGAGGTTATTTTAATTTTCCCAGACATGCACAACAACCCTTCTAGCTCTGCTTGTGTGGAGGGATTGAGATTATGGTGAACAAAATATCTTACTTTCAGTCATGGAATCTCCTAATATGGTGACACAGCAGATTTGAAATCCACATATATTGACATTAAATAAACAATGTGCATTAATTTTTATAGCTCCTGTAACAAATAACCACAATAGTATACAGCAAACATTTATTCTGTTATTTTTCTGGCACTCAGAAATCTAAAATAGGTTCACTGTGGCAAAAGCAAGGGGTCCACAAGGAGTCTCATGCTCTCTGGAGTCTTCAGAGGAAAAGCTTTTTTCCTGTCGTTGCCCACTTCCAGAGATCCATTCCTTAGCTCATGTTCTCTTTCTCCACTTTCATATCCAGCAAGGTAGGATCTTCCTGCAGTCATCAACTTGAATTTTCTTCAGAAATAGTGTCTTCCCCTAATCCCTCCTCATAAGGGAAATTGTGATTACAGTAAGTGCCCATCTGGATAATCTGGGATAATCACCTAATGTCAAGAACCATAAATTAATCACATCCTCCAGGTCCCATTTAACATGTGCATCTCACAAACCAAAAATTCAGCTCATCTCAACATTCCCATAATTCTCACCTCATTACAGCATCAACTGATCTCCAAAGTCTCATTTAATATATGCACAAATGTTACCAGCCTCACCACCTAAATCATCTTTACATGTATGGGTGACATTCTGGGGATGAAATGTCCTTCCTTATGTGCACCAGTAAAACTAGAAAGCAAGTGTTCTGCTCCCAAAATACAATGGTAGCCCAGGGGCCACTCCAGTTCAGAGAAGCTCTAAGTCCACAGATACAGAGATTTGATGGTAAACATTAAACTCTGAAGCCATGAGAACCCACATTGATAGGGAAAATCCTGTCTTCCCTTTCTCTCTCCTCTCAGAGGAACATAATCTTTGATGAGTTCGCAAACTTTTTCAATTTAACATCCTGCTCTGAACAACCTGAGTGATCACTGGGCGGCACATGTTGTACAGAACATGGGGTCCCATAGTCTCCTCATCTGGGTCAACATCCAGGAAATCCCATAGGATCTGGATGACCCTGGATGGTTCACTGGACCCTTCCCATGTGGTTTCTGTCTGTAATGTCCATGTTATTATCACTACCTGACCACAAATGGAACAGTATTGGATGATGCAGCTCCTAGCCAAATTTGCAGAGTTTGTTTCTGTGAGATTAAATCATTATTTCTAACTGTGAGGAAAGTTTTTTTCTTCTATTTTTCTACTCCCAGTGCAGATCTGAGCACCTTCTCCCTGTATCTGCATCTTCCTTGAACTCTGGGATTTAGAGGTCATGAGGGCCCTCCCAGCACCTCTTCCACCTGCAGGATTCCCATTGTTCACTTTGCATGTGGTTCTTCAGTCATACGTCCTTGTGGGCATTGTGACACTTAAATTTAATCAAATGTATCCAACTGTCCATGAAAATCATGGGGAAGAGGAATCACATTAAAAGGAATGTGTACAATATACATATTAACAGCAGTTGTGTGACTGTTCATTATTACACAACATTCCTGAAACTCACAACCTCAGACTTTGCAATATACAGGAATACTAAGGTCAGAGGTGATACTCAGTGAGGAGAAGTCTAGCTCTATCAATGTTTCTGAAAACTCTATGTAGACTCCTCACAGACTATATTATTATGTCTCATGTCTATTATATTTTGATATTCATGTTGCATGCCCCTTAATACATTCCAGAATTACCTACGATAACTCCTTGGAAAATGTCCACCTGATAAATATCATGGGATTCCTGGAGCTCACTCATTGGAAAGTATATCAGGTCCCTTCAGTACAGGAATGGAGGAAGCTGTTCACTGATCACAGACCCCTCCTGTCCTGTCTTTTCCTGTCTTACATAATTCCTGTTCAGGTGTCATCCTGTAGGGCTGCTATCTCCTAAGTCTGGGTCCACCTTAGAGCCACAGGGCTCCTTAGGGGACTGCATAGGTGCAGCTTTCAGTCAGAGTCCAGCTCCAGGGAACAAGTGAGCAAGTAAGCCTGAGCCCTCCTGAGGCAAAACCAGCCTATCAGCAAAGAGCAAAGGTTTGGATGCACCATGTCTCACATTTCTTTTTCCTCTTTTCTCTCAGTAGAGTTCAGGATCTTCACCACAGGTGATAGCTCAGGAAGAATTTCCAGGGTTCATGACAACAGATGGAGGCTCTGACTCGTTGAGGCATCTTCCCCCAGGGAGAAGTGGGTGGTTTTTCAAGTCCATCAGGTGAGCTGACCTCTTGGGGTCAGCCTGCTATGGAATTGGATCATGTTCAGACTCAATATGCCCCACCCATGATGGAGAAAACAAGATGAGGCTCATGGATGATGTACCTAGGGCCATGTCAGGGTGTCCCACTTTCTGCTCCTTTTCTCTGAGGTCATGGGGCTTTACATGGTATTGGGGAGATGAGCTGGGGAACCACTAATATTGAGTAGTCTGGGTTAGGAAGGATATATATGCTCACACTCTGGGAAAAGAAAGTGGGTCTTAAATTTTCAATTCTGATAATAATCATTCTACCATAAAATAATCTGTACCAATGTTGATTAAATAATCATGCAAATTCAACATTATTATTATTATTAATGTATTGTGCCTGGGCACAGCCAGAACATAGAATTATATGTTGACAATTAACCCCACAGAGTCAGAGTGTTAGTTGAATGAAAATTTTTTCAAACTTCCAGTGTAATAGAGAAGAACCAAATGAGGAAACCTGCTTAATATATGTGTATAAAATATCATGTATCTAATATCATTGGAAATATATTTTCTTTGAAATTTGGAAACATAATGACATTACTTAGAACAGATGTAGTGAAGAATCCCTAGGAATTCTATGATTTTAAGCAAGAAATCTAAACCCTATATTAGTGTAGGAATCTGCAGTTTCCACAAATCATCCTTGAAACTGGTCTCTGCTGTAGATGGGCAATGAGCGCCCCCTGGAGCTCAGCCCTCTCTTGCAAGGGAGTTTTGTGTCTGGGCTCACTTTGATTTCCCCTCACTGTGTCTCTTGCACAGTAATACACAGCTGTGTCCTCAGCAGTCACGGAGCTCAGCTGCACTGAGAACTGGTTCTTGGATGTGTCTCTTGAGATCGAGAGTCGGCTCTTGAGGGATGGATTGTAGCTAGTGTTACCATTATAGCATATTGCAGACAACCACTGCAGCCCCTTCCCTGGGAGCTGATGGATCCATTCCCAGCAGTAGGGACTGGTTGTGATGGAGAATCCAGAGACAGAGCAGGTGAGGGACAGGGTCTGGGATGGCTTCACCAGTGCTGGGCCTGACCCCTGCAGATGCATCTGTGACAGGACACCTGAGGACAAGGAGAACAGTGAGTCCTATGCTCAGAAGAAGCATCCCTATTACCTTCATGTCTGAATCCTGAGACACTCACATCTGGGAGCTGCCACCAGAAAAAGGAAGAGCCATAAGGTTTTCATGTCCCTTTGTAGGAGGTCCATGACTTGTAGACAATGTTTTCTGGGTTGAGGAGAATCCTGAATTTTAAGCCCATGTGAGCTGTGCTGTCATCACTTGACCAAAATGATGATTTGCATGTGGGAGGAAATTTTGTATGTAAAGGTTAAAGTTGCCAGTGGAGTTCCCTGTCTCTGGGGCTCCTCTGTGAGGAGGATGCTGGTTGATCCCTAGGAGAACACAGTCCACATCCTGGGTTCACTTCACTAAGTACAGGGATTTCTTTATCCAGGCCATGAAAACTTCCTGAAGGAGTTGGATAGGGAGGTAGATGCAGTCAAAGAACAAGGATGTCTTTGGAAATAATGTCATTGTGCCTCTACTCTAATGGATATACATATTTATCTAATACCCAACACAAATACATGGCCTGTAATCTATCCACTAAAACATCTGATTGATTTATCTCCTGTTAGCTGATTTTTATTGGCAATTCTAAAATTTTGAAATGGCAGTTGTTAAATGAATCTGACACATGGAATTCAGACAAACTTGATCCAATACAATATTTGTCACATTTCAGAATTGCTTTGTTTGGCTCCCTTAATGTGTGTAAGCAGTTTTTCTTAGGAAATTACTTTTATAAAATGTATTCTCAATAATTATTGTCGAATTGATATTGCTCACATCAATCTCTCATGCAGCTTATTTTTATCACTCTTAGCAGGGTCCTAAACCTGCTTATTCCCTGTCCTTAGATAAGTCTGCAGGGGCACACTGCACCTCAGGACTCTCTTAAAACATTATAGGAACATAAACAATACTCTGATTTACATGTAGAGAGTTGAGGGTGATCAAGCCCCCAGTATGTTGGCTCAGTGTTCTGGGTTGCATTCTGTCTCACAAAAGCCTATGTTTAACCCTAACCCTGCTCCTATGTATGGGTCTTTATTAGAAATATTTTCTTTGAAGATGTTTTTAGTTAAGAGGCAGCCAAACTACATTAGATTGGGCCCTAATCCAAGAAGATTTTGTCCTTGTAAGAAGGAAAGAATTGTACACAGACAGACAGACTCAAAGAGGATACCATGTGATGACTGAGTTAGGAATTGGAGTCCCAGGATTTTGGACAAAGCACCAGTGGCTAGGAGCAGATAGGAAAGATTCACCTCTAAAGAGTTCAGATTTATAACCTCCAGAACTGCAAGGCAATATGTTTACATTGTGTTAATCCATCCAATTTGTGATTCTTGTTACAGCTGCCCTTAGATTCCATTCATGGATTGCAGAAAATTCCAGTTCCTGCTTTCTGTGTCAATACCAGTGAACTTCAGATTCTGTGGAAGTGATTTCAATACATTGGTGGAAATAACATGCACCTCAATACATGTCCACACTGAATAGTTTGAAGAAGGGATGAGTTCACAATGGCTAGAGGGAAAATCCTGCATAATTATCAGGTCCCTTGAAAAATGACCTGGGAGCTGCCCTGCTGAGGCCTGTGTCACTGAATCCTGTGATCATGGCTGAGGTCCTAGAAGTCTGTAGGGGCTGAGAGCCCAGCACAGCTCTATCCCCTCCTGACCTGTGACCCTGAGGATGTGACCTCACCCCATGGGCTTCAGTCTGACAAGGTTCTAATTGGGGAAAACAACAGAAACTTTATTTGTGAATTTTAGAGGAGTCCAGAGATATTTACTGTTATTAACATTGCTATTAGTGCTATTACCCTGGGATACAGGATATGGGAACTTATGTGAGTCATCACCTCTGTCTCCCACAACTGCTAAAGTGACATCTGCTCTGGTCCTGTCCTTGACATGTTACACATGCATGACTGGGGTAGAACAGCCCCCTCTTTCTCAGTGATTCCAGATGTACATTGACCAATTTAGATCCACTTTTTATTAAAAATCCCTTTTACCTTATCATTTCAAGAACACAGCCTTGAATGCAGCATACTGCATACTTTGTATTCAATATTAGTCAAGTGAATTACAAAAGAAATAACCTCCATCTCTGAATGAAATTAATTGGAAAGTCAAGAGAAGTAGCATGAGAAAGATGAACAGGACAAATCAGGACCTTCTGTTTAAGACCTGGGAAAAGTGGGTGACCTGCTTTGGGAAAGGGCAAGAGAAGGGATGGCATCCACCATCCAGAATCAGGTGTGCCCCATTTCTTACCAGGTGATCTCACAAAGCAGCACAGATGCAAATCTGAGTGTCCTCGTCTTTGGGGGTTGATGGATTTGGAGGGAAACTGGTATAAATTCTTGTTCACAAAGAAGAAAATCTAACAGCTGTGCATATGATTCTGTGGGTGACAGTGAGTTGCTAGGGTCTGCTTGGCCCCAGGAAAGGAAAAATATAAGAGGAAAAATAACTTCTGGCACTTACAGAGATTAAGTTATGCTGTGACTGGACACCAGCACTGTATTTTAAATGCTATTATGAAGAACCAACTGAAATGACAAACCTGCAATAGAAAGAGAAAAAGAGGTAAATATTTAAGTGTGATGCTTTTCAAGTTTACCAGTGATGAAGATGCTGGAGGAAGTAAGAACGATGACCAGAGAGAAAAGACAATATGCTGGTGGGGAAGGTACATTTATTGGTTGATTTTTATTTTCACTGCAAAATGTAGAGAGTTTGAACTAAGAATGGAAGGTGAACTTACAGAAAGTTGAGACCAGTTGGTTGAGGTTAATGGAGGCTGATTATTAAAGATACTGTGAAAAATGAATCATGAACTTTATAGAGAAATGAGGCATTTATCAGGTGATTAGTGTCTCACAAAATTATGGGCCAGCTAAATTAATAAACCACCCTGACCTCCAGGTCCTCACTATTAAGGCATCTAAAAGATGAAGAAAACCCCCATTACATGTGAATCCCATTGGATTTTTGAGTTAGGCAAATGCTCCCAAAGGAATGGAATATTATTAGACACAAAAACTGTCATGGCTTAATTCTTATTTTAGACTGTGGTTTCAAAAAGGACCCAGAACCTGACAGGAAGCACCTCCATGTCTGCCCCTGCATCTGCCCTAGGGCTGGACCCTGTGTTTAGTGGGTCCTAAGTGCCCCCTGCAGCCCAGCCCCTGCCCTGCAGGGAGGTTTCTGTTGAGGTCAGAGGGCATTTCCCTTGCAGCATCTCTGCCCGGTCCTACCTGGCTGTGGCCTCAGCTTCAAACTATTCTTTAGAGATACCACATGCTGGTGATATCATCTATTGACACAGTGAATTGTCCTTAGCAATCCATCCTACTCTTAAATGAGACCAAACACAGGATTCCATGGAACCTCTAAGGCCCCATTCCATGGAGCCTGCCAGATGAACGGACACAGTCACAGGCATGGTGATTCCAGAAACTCTCAGGGACACTCAGGGGGTCTCTTATCTTCTCTGGGCTCAAGTTGAAGGTCACAAAAGAGAACACTTACATGCACTTAACCATGGGGTTCAGAGCCTTCACAAACATCTACTATATCAATAACACACATACCATTAGCCACATGCATACACACACATGCACACATATGTACACACCACACATTCACATAAACAATTACACACATACACACACTCACATTTACTATTCTTATAATACACTCACCCAAACAAACAAGCATAAAGTCAGGCATGTATACAAACATATGTGCACACTCACACACTTGCATACCTCCACACATACACACACATGACCACATGCACATACAAATACCATGTCTGATTTTTGAGTAATGGACCCCACTGTGTCCTTTTCCCTGTCTTCAGCACATAGGTTCTCTCTCCATGCTGAACCTAGGTTTTCTGAACGTGACTTCCTTTGGAAAACCAAACAACAGCAAACATGAGCTCTCTGAGACTTGGAAACTGTGTGCATGTTGAGTTTGTCTTTCCCTGCATTGCCTGGGAGCCCTGCAGATGCCCCACAAGAGGAACCAGGCTGCCTGCCAGGAGTAAGGAGCACATGGCTGATCCATGAACAGTCAATGCATTCAACACTGACCCACCCTGGACATGTGGGAGGACACACTGGAAATACAGCCCAGTAAGTCACTGTTCTCAGTAGACACTGAACCGCTTGGGCAAAGCCAGGTAAAACATTAGGCAGAGCATCCCTCCCAAGAGCAGAGGCAGGTGTTGGTCAAGGAATAGGAGCCCCAGAACAGTGAGTTCCATTGGAAGTCATAATCCCTGTGGGTCAGTGTCTGTGGCAGGCCCCCTGGTCCTTCTTCTTGGAGGATGTTGTCTCTTGATGATGGTGTCCCTGTCCTGTGACTGCAATTTGATGAACAGATGAGAGGACTCACCTATTTAAACCATAGTTTTCCCTAAGGATTTCAATAAAATTAAAAAAAATAATTACTGTGAAAAATAAATGAACAGTTTTAAGTAAATTTAAATCTATGTCACAAATCAGGAAAAAGCATTTGTGAATTATATATATTTTTAAAACATCTATCCAAAATAAAGTGCAAGTTTCCCATAAATAAAAAGATGTAAAACTAAGCTTTAAAATGATGTAAACAGGGACAACGACTGGAGAATGAGAATGATCCACTGATGGGCCCTTGATATTGGTAACTATACTTATGAGCCTTTGCTCCTGAAATTTAAACTTAGCCTATTGTTGTGGGGTGCCAAAAAAGTTGCCTTCTGAGAGCCTCCATTTTGCTCAAATATGCATTTCTCTAAACCAAACTCAGCATATAAATGCATTATCTTCCCCGCAGCATGGAACATGACTTCCAGGGATTAGCCTCCCTGGCACCAAGGGATTACTACCAAGCACCAACTAGCAAAGCAACTGAAAAAGACCTCTAATAAAAGATTGGAAAGGTAAAGACAAATGAGTTTATATGGCTAAGAAACTTCAAAGTGAGTCGGGAGGTCATCCCAGAGGTAATGTTTATGCACATCTTAGCAGGATCTCATAGACTGCCTAAGTGGACACTACCCCAAATAGTGGGGTTCCTGAGGGCTCTGGAGACACCCAGTTCCTATGGTCAGGGCTAATAGTTCTGGAGTTTGGTGCTTTGCCAGTGGACCCTACTTTGGAGTTTGTGTTCCTGAAAGTGACAGATTTAGACTCAATTATGGCTTCCTTACCCATGGCTCATCTGTCCCTTCTATTTAAACCTATACTTGGTGCTGGATTTTGTAGGTGTACATCCAAGAGACTAAAGTCTTTGGGCTATCCAGGTGCCAGCTAGACCCAGAACCTCAGTGGAGTTGCAACACCAACTCTACAGCTCATTGGACTCACTCAGGATAACTAACAAGAGATGATGATAGACAACAACCATCCCAAGGAACAGAGAGCATCTGCAACTGCAAGCAAGATAGTCCCATCCATCTTTCCCATGGGATATAAGGCCCCTCTCAATTTGAGGTGGAGTTGACATTACCATTCCAGAGTCCTCAGGATTGGGGAGAGAACTATGATCTAGATTGGACTTACTTGTATTCCACTATAGACATATTGTGATTCTAGCAATGGAAGTAATTACATCATTGTTGTTGAACCAGTGGCTACTGGAGACTCTGGGGCAGGGAGAGGGAAAAACAGTTGTAATATGGGGGATTTTTGGGACTTGGGAATTG
>JAQZBX010104058.1:0-10989 GCA_029593785.1 Cabassous unicinctus | reverse complement strand
GAGAGAGAGAGAGAGAGAGAGAGAGATTGTCATGTGATGGAGACAGAAATGCATGTACAAAGCACTGCAGAATATTACAGACTCTGGGAGAAAACAAGCACTGCCAATACCTTTGTTTGGACTTCTAGTCTCCAAACCTGTGAGCCAATAAAGTTCTGTAATTTAAGCCAACAAGTGCTTTTGGGGGAGAATCCCAGCTGGGCTACCTCAGGCCTGCCTGAAGACCATCAGGTCTGAAGTTTCTGTAAATACAGGTGTCAGATGAGATCAAAGATTTTGGGCACTGAGGCTTTAACATTTGGGAGGTACCACCTTAATGAAGGACATGTACAGGTGCCTGCAGCTCCACCTGCCATGGGCCACTGCATCTTAATCTTCAGGTCCAACCTAATTGACAAAGGCCTCCCTCCCCTCATGTTACAGTCCAACATCACCCATGGTGTGGCAGTTTGAAACTCTTTTATGAATACCAAAAAGAGAAAGATTATGTATTTAAACTCAGCTCTTCCTGTGGGTGTGATACCCTTTGATTGCATTAAATTCAGTTGACGTTCCTTTGATTAGATTGATAAGATTGCTTCAGGGCTTTTGATTGGACTATGTCAGGGAGGCCTGATTCAGGTTGAGTCTCCAACCCCTTGCTGGGTCTGATATGAATGGAAACACAGAGAGAGATACACAGAAAAACACAGGAAAATACGCTGTCATATTTGCTCTTGCCATGCCGAGACTGAATGAAGAGGCTCAGTAAGAGACAAGCCCTATGCCAGGTTTGCTTATAGCAACAGAAAGGCAGAGACATTGGCAGAGATCAGTGGCCTTCTTGCTTCACCTTGTAGCAGCTGACTTTGGTAAGAAAGCACCTGTTACGGTGCCTCCAGTTAGATTATTCAGAGTCTTGTAAGCTTTTACCCCAAATAAGTCCCCTAAGAAATGCCAACCAATTTCTGGTACTTTGCAGTGGCAGCCTTTTGGCAAACTAAAACACGTGGCCTAAGGGGCCTGGCCCAGCACACCTGGGCTCACACTGCCCACCAGTCATGCTGCTCTTCCCACGATGCCCATCCCACCACCTGCACAATTCCCACTGAGCTAATCAGGGTGCTGTGAGGAGGGCTATGGCACCACCAGGTGGGAGGGCCCAGGAGGACACATTGAGGTGATAAACTGCGACCAGAACAAAAAGAGGGAGCCAGCCCTCCACACGTGTGGGAAGAGTGCACCTGGGAGAAGGCACAGCAGGGAAAGAGTCAGAGGCAGAGGGACTTTGGTCAGAGAGGAGGTTAGGAAAGTGGCTGCTGTGGACCGAGCCTCTCCTGTGGCTCCCCTGGGGTAGGAGCTGCTTCCATGACCTGCTGTGTTGATCAGCAGGATTCACATTGGGATGGAGATAGATGGAGAATTCACTCACAGGAGAGAGAGTTGAAGACAGAAAAGCATTTTGTGTAAGACTTAGGTGGGTGTCCTGACATTTAGTCCTTTTGTTTAGCAGCGAGTCCCTAGGCCAGGACTCACTCCAAGGGAGTATTTACAGAGGGTGACAGAAGGCACCTGCATCTGACTCTAAATACAACAGGAAGCCTCTGGAAGGATTTGTGGCACAGCAGCAATGTCTGAATGTCATCTAACTTCAACCTCATCATGATACAGACTGAGACAGCAATCCAGGAGTGAAAGTGAGTTTTCAAAGATCTCACACCCCTACCAGGCACTGATTTGAGTTGTATTTGATGTTACATCCATCCCCTTCCTGTTTATTCCATGTGTATGCCCATGTATTAGCTACATGCAAAACAAGATTAGAGGGATTGCAGTGTTCACCCCACATTCATTAGATGATGTCCCAGGAAGCAGGTGCTAGAAAGATTCCCACTATTTTGGTGAGTGGACTGGGGAGGCCTCAGTGACTAGCCCGATTTCACAAAACTGAAAAGAAGGGGTAGCCAGGTCTGAACCCAGTGGATCTCCTCAGAGCTGGGGCCCAAGCTGCACACAGGACTCTCCAGGCAGCTCTGGGGAAGGACGTGTTGGCAGAACTGTGCCCAATTAACAAGATGATCTAGGTGAGGAGATACAGACAGCCATGCAGAGGGAGTTTCATGGAGTTCTTACTGTAGAGGGGGCCTAGGTAAGGGGACCTAAGGAAGTGACATCACTTCCTTGGTGACAGACTGCAACAGAACTTGGAACCCTGGTAACCAGGCACCTAGATTCAAAAAGCAACCCCTTACCAGGTCAGTTGGCAGGAGACGCTCGATAGAGCACCATGTTTTCCTGCTGTGTTCCCAGATCCCGAGACTCTGGCCCCACCCCAAACAGGAATGAGTCCACTTTCTGTTGCTTTCGACATTGGCTCAGGCATCAACCATAAAGCCCCAGGCCATTGACCAGGAAGTCCCCAAAGGTAACACGGAGTGGCCCAGGGCCAGCCAATAAAGCACATGCCACTACTGACCTCCTGCCTCGGCAGCCCCACATCCCATCTACCTCCCAGTATGGGCAGGGGACCACCCTGGGAAAGAGTAGGCCATCAGGGATGGGAACCCAGTAGGTGTTCCCTGTCACCTTAGCTGGAAGGGTGGGAAGGTGCATCTTGGGGGTGGCACCCATGTGTAAAATTGTTAATCCTGAGCCCTCAAATTGTCATCTCCTCTCCAGTCGAGCTGCAGGGGAAGCCAGACACCCATCTGGGCCTGATCCGCATCCCGGCCAAAAGGAAGTGCAGCTTCCCCTGCGGAGTAGGGCAGGCCCCTCGCCGATGCCTCTTGGCCCAGCTGCCGGGCATGGGCACTGTGTTTGCAGAGCTCCATGCAGGTGGTCAGTGAGCAGCTGGAGGAAGGGCTCATCTACACCATCTCTGTGCAGAAGGTGCAGGTCCCTCATGGCTCCAGCCAAGGCCAGTGCTGGTTCCAGGTGGGAGCAGGGTCAATGGGGTTATGAAAGAGTGTGGGGGGAGCACCCCAGTGCCTGTATCCCACCTTGGCCACTCTCCCACTCTCTCTCTCAGGACTTTCAGGCCTGAGTGGCCCAACCCCCCACTTCCTGAGGAACCTGGGTCCCCAACAATCACCCACCACCCTGCCATTCCATAGTGCAGGGGGGGAGTCACTTTCAATGTTTAAAAGAAAAGCAGAGAGGAGGCTTTGCATGGGTGACCCTTCAGGGTCAGCTGAAGGGTGGGTTGATGTTATATCTGTGTGCATTTTGCAGCTGTATTTCTGTTTCCTTTCCCCAGCCCCATGTCCCCAGGCAGCAGTCTTCATGACTGTCCTTCCATGCCTGCTCCAAGCCATACAGCTCCTCTTGCTTAGGAGGGTTCCTGCTGCCTCCCATAACCATCCCCTTTAGCTCTCCAATCAGGAGCTGAGGCCTGACTCGGCTGCACAATATTTCAAAAGTGAGGTGGCTTAGAGCAGTGAATTGGCCTTCAGTGCTGCTGAACCCTTAATGGTCCTTTCCTGTGGCCCAGTTAGCACTGCTGCCCTGAACACCTCCTACAGGCCCCAAGCCCTGATCCCTCCTGCCCCTGGTAGAGGCTCCCAGGAAAGGGACAGCTGGGCCGAGGACACACAGACATCCCTTTCAACAGCAAGGGCCAGATAATTCCCTAAGGCTGGAGCAGTTCAGTTACCACTGGCTGTGTGGCTGGGAAAGTCCTTGTACCCCGCCTTGAACCATGTCTTTGCATTTTCCTGATCTGAGTTCAGGTTGGTTAATGGCATCATGTTGTGCCCTTGGCCACATGAGCAGTGGACAAAGTCATTTGCTGACCAGGTGAGTCTGCTGGCCTGCATGCAGATTTCTCCCCTCAGGGACACTCCAGGCATCTGCCCTTTGCCAGGTCTGGCGTCTCTAGCTTTCAATTATTTCCTCACCTGCAAATCTATTACAAGGCTGAAGACCCTTCTTTGCTGGAGGCACGCACATCCCTGTTGGCCTCAAGTCGCTGTGGGCTTGGGTGCAGCAGGTCAGCCCACAGCCCCAGCTCCACCTCGGGGTCCACAGTGCTGCCTCTGACCACTTGTGCCCCCTCTGTCCCACCCTAGAGGATGAGTGACTCGGCCCTCCAGAGGTACGAGTACTGCACGGTGCACACGGTCAAGGCAGGCCCTTGGTGGAAACTGGCAGAGCACCTGATGCCTGCCTTCCAGGAGGGTGACCTCGAGTATGTCAATACCTTCCTCGGCACGTACCGGGTGTTCACCACCCCTGAGCAGGTCCTGGACTGGATGTTCCATAGGTGAGTGCCCGCCCATCCTTGGGACTTAACTGCTCTGCAGCCAACTTGCTTGTGGCTCAGAAATGTCATTTCACCCACTGGCCTCTGATTCCTCCTTGGGAAGAGTGTGGTAAGAGAACCACCCTCCAAGGTTGATTGTAAGGACCAGCTGGGAGGATCTGGGGAAAGGGCTTCCCCAAGGCTGGCTCAGTGGGCAGGGTGGCTGCAGGGGCAGGGTTGCTCCCAGTCAGGTCTTTCCTCTCACCAGTGAGGAGGCTTTCGGTCTCACTCTCTTACTGACCTGAGATTTCTCATTTCCAAAGGAGGTTTGAGATCCCTTTCAGAGCCTCTGACCTTGGTGTGGTCAGAGCAGGGATCAGTGTAGGCTGCCAGATGGGTCCAGGCTCACCCTATGTCTGAGTATGTGCTGCTTCGGGCTCATTCTTCACCGCATATAAATCAAGTGTCTGCTAGCTACAGGCACTTTCTTAGGCATGTAGCTTCATGCAGTGAAAAAGCAGACAAAAGACCATGCACTTCTGGGTTCCATTTGAGTTGGGGCTGCAGATAGTAACATGTGTCATCTTAAGCAGGGAGTACACTCAGTAAGTTAGCTGTGACACACTCATGGTCTCCCCCAGATATGGATGTAACCTCTGTGAAAGGGACAGGAGGCCATCACTGACTCCTGAAATGACAAAGTGAGTGCACTTTGGGAGAGGGGAGGTGTTCTCCTCACCAGAGCCCCATGTGCAGAGTTGGGGGGAAGGTGGCAGGGAAAGGTTGGGCAGAACCCTGGGGCCCAAACATCCCCTGACCTCCCAGGAGGGCTGAGTCCAGAGGGCTTCCCCCTCCACTTGGAAAGGAGTCAAAGGAAGCTGTGGGCAAGGCCCTGGGGCACTGGCTGTAGAGGACCCTTCCCCAGCACAGCCCCGTCACAGCCCCAAGGCCCCAAACCCCACCTCATGCAGGGCCATGACAGGAGTTGCTGAGCAGCCTGCTCCAAGTCTGCCCTGGACCGCACTCTGTGTCTGCCTGCAGGGATGGCAGGGCCGGCTGCATCCCTGTCATATAGGAGGGCTGTGTCAGTGGGAAGAGGAGACACAAATGTGACACATTGCAGAAGATGAGGCACCTCCTCAGGGCAGCAGTTACTGGGTGGGAGCTGTGAGGTCTCAGGCAGGGAAGACAGACCCTGTCCCATTATCACTCACATATTGATGAAGCTCCTATTGTGTGTCAGGGCCAGGCTGTGGACAGACCAGTCAAACCCCTTCCCTGTCCTTATGGACTTTATGTTCTAGTGGGAGGGCCACTGGGCGGCAGCATGGAAGGAAATACAAGTATCTGACTCTGCTGTCCACCCACCTGCCCTCAGCACCCTCTCCTCCCTGCTGGGCATCTGGATGGGCCAGTACTCTGAGGATTTCCTGCAGCCATCACACTCTCCCTGCCTCAACCTGGTGGTGGTCTACGCCCAGGTGCATCTACCTGGCTCTGCCTTTGAGCACCGTGTCATAGCTCTCCTTTCACAGATGAACCACCCAGAGCCCACTGAGGCAGACCCAAGCAGTGAGGAGGCCCTGGGGTGGGAGGATGTGAGCTTGTGGGTGGGGCTAGGAGTGGACACATAGGCAGGAACTACCAGAGGTTGCCCTTGAACCAGGAGCAAAGAGGAGCCCCAGACAAGTCAGCTTGGAGACTGCCTTCTGGGAACACTCTTTGGGGCTGGATCTTTCCCTAGAGATAGTGGGATCTTCTCTGTATTTGAAAGACACTTGGAGCCATTCATGGTGTGGATCCTCCCTCTTCTCTAGCTCTTTTGTCAGCCCCAGAGCTGCAAATGCCTCCAGTGCCACCTCTAGCACAGGTTCCTCTGCCTGCACAAATTCCAGAGCCAGAGGCACCCGTATCACCATTGGATGCACTGGTTCCTGAGCAGGAGGCAGTCCCTCCACCACCTCCAGTGCCACCTACACAGTCCATGCCTGTGCCCATTCTGGAGCTACATCTTTTAACTCACCTCTAGCAGCAACAGCTCTTGAGGAAGAGACAAGTGTGGCACCACGACGAGAGCCACTGCTAGAGCTCAAATCAGCACCAGGGCAGGCTACACCACCAGAGCCTTCCTGCTCCTTACCTGAGAACAGGCTGAGGAAGAAGGCTGACCTCCTGGATTTCACTCCTGAGCTGGTGGCAGAGCAGTTGACACAGATGGATGCGGTGAGCAGCTGGTCTCAGCAGGGTGGAGGTGGGTGGATCTTCCTCCTGGGATCTGCTGCCCCAGCCCTACCATCTCCTGAATCAGAATCTTATGATCTGGGCCCAAACCCTGGCTCCACTCCCAACATTTCAACCTGGGGAAGTTTATTAATCCCCAAGCCCCCATTTCACCCCTGGAGAGTACATATAGGACACTAACCAAACCTGCCACATTCACTGACTGTGAAGATGACATTTGAGCAAAGAAATAGAAGCCTGAAGAGGCTTGGCCCTGGGGGGTTGAAGGGAGCTCACTGAGGTGCAGCCAGCTCCACAGGTGTGCCACTCTGTGCTGGGGGTCTCCACCACATTGACACTAATAAGCCCCTGATGTGCACTGGATCCTCAGGCAGGCACTCAAAGCCTCTGGTCCAAATAGGGACTATACACCTGACCACAAACAGGCACAGGAGGCATTATCAGGAAGGGTAGTGGTGCTGCCCAGGCCTGTGGCTGCATGAGACACCTCAGTTGCTGGGCTGTGTGAGATGGACTTGTAAATGAAGCTCTCTCCTCCCCGTTAACCTTGGGGCTGGGATCTCTAGAGTGCTAGGTCCCCTCAGGGAACAGAGAGCACACCCTGTCCTCAGCCTGCTGAGCTCCACCTGAGACCACTGGACACTGGCCTGGATCCTGAGGGCCTCCAGGATCAGAGCTGGGTGTGGTGGGCTGGTAACATCCCCTCCTCCACAGGATCTGTGCAAGAAGTTGGTGCCTTATCACTGTCTGGGCTCCATATGGTCCCAGCACAACAGAATGTGTAAGGAGCACATGGAACCCACCGTCCATGCCACTATCACACAGTTGAACCATGTTATCAACTGCATCACCTGCACCTGCCTCAGGAACCAGAGCATGAAAGCCCCAGACAGGGCCAAGGTGGTGGAGCACTGGATCGAGGTGGCCAGGGTATGCTCAGGGAGCCCTCTCTGGAGTCCTGAAATGCCCCTTTGTTCCTATCAGCTCTCAGGACTTCAGGCCCTCCCTGGCCTGTAGCACTGCCCTACACTCTCCTCACTTCCCAAACAGGCTACTCCTCCAGGTTGGGTGTGGGTGTCACTCTGTGTCCATGGTGAGCCTCAGGGTCTTCCTCAGTGTCTGTCTCATCCAAGAGGAGAGATGTCAGCTGAGGGGGCTGAAACTGGAGCAGGGGGCACTCAGACCACCGCTCATGGCATATTTTTCTCCCTTCCCAGGAGTGCCAAAGCCTCAACAAAAAGTCCTCATTCTATGCTCTATGCATAGAATGCTCTATGCTCTCCAAAGTCACTCAATTCTCCATCTGGTGAAGATGTGGGATGCAGTTTCCAGGTGGGCAGGCCTCTCTTGGGGACACCTGGTTTGACCAGGGATCCCACAGGGAAACCCTTCAGGGAGACTGGGAGGCAGCAGCTCCTGGGCAGGGTCCAGGCAGGGTGGAGCTCTAGGTTGCCATATCACCTGAGGTCAGCTGTTCTTCCTCAGCACTGTCTTCTTCCTCTGTCAATTATGGAGTTGAGCTAAATGGGAACAAGTTAAGTGTTTGCTTCTTTGCAACACTCTGTCCAATTGAAATCTACACGTGTAAAAACCAGCTGCTCATGAAATGAGGATGGGGGTCCCTGTTGTGCCCACGTGAGAGCTCAGCTCCCAAGTCCACACTGTCTTGCAGTGCTCCGAGCTACCCAGTTTCAGCACCACCCACCCAGGCAGTCTGAGTCCCAGGCATCTAAAATAAAGGGGATTAGCCCTTACACCCTCCCACTCACTCCCACATTTCTGCTTCCTTCTTGCCCTCCCCCAGGGACAGCTTAGGCCTCTTTCAGACTCTGTCTGAGATTTATTCAAAGGAACACAACTCCCAGTGCAGAGATTTGATCATCAAGGTAAAGAGGAGCCTGGGAGGAGGGGGTGTCCAGGTTCAGGAGGTAGGGCTGTTAGTTTTTCACTGGAAGTTTCTTTGAAAACATCCAGTTTGGCCTATTCTGGAGGAAGATGAAGAGTGATATGTTTGGTTCGTGTGCAGGTGGAAGGGCAGTTGTAGGGCAGTAGGCTGTGGTTCTCAGATTCAGTTGATGTGCCTGGGATGTTCCAGAAGGAGATAATGAACTGGCAGGATAAGAAGTCTCCATCTGCACGGGAGGGTCTCATAACTGTGCCTCATTATGAATGACATGTGTGCCAGAGGGCTGTGAGAAACATCTGGGAGAAGGGAAACCATGGTGGGTCCTTCCTGACCATAACCAGAAACTTCCACATAAAGGAGGAAGCAAAACTTCCATGCCCAGTACTCCTGGCAGCTCCCACCCTACCTGGACAATCAGACCTTGCACCTTGGAGACCTGTTCTTGAGTGGATGCAGGGACTTGTCTGCAGACAGAATCTCCTGAGTGAACCCCTGGGAGGGACACCTTTTGTTTGCGTTCTGGCAGACTTTCAGGTCTCCACTCCAGTGGGTTTCTGCAGGCAGCAGCTGCTCACCTAGGTCTCCAGAGACACCCTATTCCCAAGCCCCATGGGTGGATGACATGAGGCTCCCCCACACTCAGAGACCAGGAAAACCATACACTGGTTAGTGGTTGTGGGTTGTGGGATGACATCAGCTTAGACCTCCATCTGGGAGGAAACAGCCTGTCATCCAGTGCCCTGACAGAATGGGTTCAATTCGACACCCTCATGGCCTCTGTGTCCTCATGTGGAATGGTGGCATGACCATCCAGTGGTGCCACCCTCACGGTGAGTGGTGAGGTTCAAGGGAGAAAAGGAAGGTGGCTGAGCATTCCTGTGACTCTGAGGGGAGAGCTTGAAGGCTAGAGCATCTGCACTGCTAGCATGCACAACTGAGTCCTCTGGACTCCTGATGAGAGGCTCAGATCTTTGTCCTCCTAGCACAGATGAACAAACAGACTCAGGAGACCAATCCCCTTGCACAAGTTCACTCAGGGGACATCAGGCATGTGGTAGCAGCAGATTTCCACTTGCCCACTATGGAAAGGTGTCTCATACACAAGGGAAAATGGTTGAGGGGTGGAGTGACTCACTGACCTTGTCCTCAACCCTGCAGGAAGTTGATCTCTAACTTTTCCACCCTGGAAACGATCCCTGAAACAGCCCAGAAGCAGCAGCAGCCAGGGAGGGTGAATGTGCCTGAGGCCAGGAGGGTCGGTGAGGAGTGACCTCAAAGTCAGGATGGGGGCCCTTCTCAAACTCATCCCTACTGGGCACTGAGCCTGGAAATCCTCCCTTCTCTGTCCCCTCTCCTGACCTTTATGGCATGGGCTGCTGGAATCCTGGGGGTGACTAGTTGTATCCAGTCAGATCAGGAGCCTTGAAGAGTCGACTCAGGGGTGATGGGGTTGGGGAAGGGGTGAACTTGGTTGCTGAAGAAAAGCCCATGCTGTAGGGTAGTAGCAGTGGTAGCTGTGCAGGGATTTGGTTGCATCCTGGGGAATCCCCGAAGGTAAGCCGACCCATCCATCTAGCCACCAGGCGCCCAAGTTCAGTGGTAGCAGCACCAACCACTCCAGTGTTCAGCTCCAGTGTGGCCATGACTTCAGCAGCAGAGTTGCAGCTGACTCACCTCCCATAGATGTGGCTGGTTCCTCAAGCTCTGAGGTAGAAATCCACCTGGACCATGTCCCAGATTCCCAAGATGACCAGGAAATGAAGGTGACTGCCCACCTCTTCTCCCTGTCAGCCCTTACCTTCCCCCTCCCTCTCCTGTGCCCACTTGGCCCTCACTGTGTCTATAAAGCTGTCTAGGTATGTTGACTCCTATGTAACTTCTAAAACCCCCTGGAGCTTCTAGAGCAGCCCTGGCATGCCCCAAGGCACTAGGCCTTCTGCTGATTTTTCTTTCCCCCACAGTTGGGGCAGTTAGCAACTGTATCATCACAGAATTCTTCCGTTGTGACATTTGCATCCAGAGGTACTTCCTCTTCCTCCTCCTCCATCAAACCCAGGGCCACCCTGACCCACCACAAGGGCCGTGACTCACGGCTGCTCAATGAACAGCAAGGGGGTGAATGCTGCATCATCTGTGTCAGCCTGTATGAGGAAAACGGTAACAACTACAAGAGCATCCTGGTGAGCCAGGAGTGGTTCAGGCAGTAGACACATAAGGAATGCCAGTTTTCCTCTCTGCCATCCTAGTTCAGACTTCCTAGTGGGTGAGGAAGGACAGACAGCCAACTCCAGAGGCAGGAAGGGCATGTGTTTGATGGTGGCCAGGGCTCAGGACTGTGGACATAATGTTTGAGGCTGGCATGCTGAGTGATGACAGCCATAGACAAGCTCGCTGAGTTGGCCTTGGAGAGGAGAAGGGAGGGAATAGTCTGCCAGTCCCTAGAAAGCCATGTGTTTGGCTATCCCAAGAAGCAGCCAGGAGGCCAGGACTGAGGGAGCAGGGGTCAAGGAGATGAGGTGAGGTCAGAGAAGTGTTGGGAGCTGTGTCCCATCAGGCTCAGTGGTTGCTGGACAGAGCTTGACTTTCTCATGGGGGAAATGGGAGCCACTGGAGGGTCAGAGCA
>JAQZBX010104057.1:0-10991 GCA_029593785.1 Cabassous unicinctus | reverse complement strand
CCAATAGAAGCCAAAACCAGCTATGGTATTTATTTGCTGGAATCTAAATTTACACTTAAAGTTGGAATGTATAAACAGTTTAATATATGTTAATGTTGCCAGAATGGCTTTTTCAAACTTACCAAATGTATTGATAGTGCCAAAAAATCTTAAATCAATGCAGCAATTATATAATTTCCTCAGATTTTGGTATTTTTTCTTTCTTTCCTGGCACAGCTGTTGTGTTCAAAGTGTTTTTGCTTTTTGTTTAGTCACTACTGTTAGTTTGTTTGAAGTTGGCAGTGAAATACAAAATTTCTTCAGCAGTGAGGGAGAACGGTGACGAAAAGCCCAAGCATAACTGGTTTTATGAAATGGAAAATGGGGTGTTGTTTCCCCTTTAATCTATCTGAGAACAACTATATACACCCAGGAATCTGAAGGTAGATGGTAAGGATGTGGCACAGATCCTCCTGAGTGAAAGCTAAACATCTCCAGATGGGAATTCACCTGTCCCACTTACCATGAACACGGGTTCAGTATTTCCAACCAGCACAATTGAGTACCTTCCCCTTGCTTCACTCCATCTGTCTTTGACTATCTGAATGCCCTAGCCTTTCACCAAATTCTTTATAATCACATTAAGATTTTTGTTTTCAAAGACATAATCAGTTTTGATATTGAAAGATGTGTTTATGCAAAATAATCAATTGAACAAAGTTATAACAAATTTGCAGTATTTATTATTATTTTTTTAAGATTTATTTATTTTACTTGATCCATTTTAAAACCCCCCTTCCCCATTTTGCTGTTTTGTGTCCATTCGCTGGGCAATTCTCTGTGTCTGTTTCATCTCTTCTCATCCTCCTCCTCCAGTCTTCACCAGGATTCGATCCTGAAGACCTCCGATGTAGGAGAGAGGTGTTCTAGCCACCTGCGCCACCTTGGCTCCTGGTTTTCGGAGCTTTTGGAGCATCTTGTCTTGTCTCTCTCCTTTTATGTCATCATCTTGCTGCATGGCTCCCGAGGCCTGGCGGCTCACCGGCACACAGAGCCTGGCAGCCCATGCGCCTTCTATATATATATATATTTTTTTATTTTACCGGGATCCCGGGGATCGAACCCAGGTCCCTCCATATGGCAGACGGACGCCCAACCATTTGAGCCACATCTGCCCCCAAATTTGCAGTATTTAAAACCTTGTAATAAAAAATAAACCCATAGATTCAGAATATACTTCTCCACTAAAATTATGGCAATTTTAATGCAGAGTTAAAAAGGATTTGAAGATTGAGCTGCCTAATTTCTAATGAGCACTCTTCTTCACCTACTAAGTCTTCACAGTTTTTCTGGTGGCTATGATTATGAAATTGGAGACTTTCTGTCTTATGTTATCAAGGAAGCCTTAGTTCACTATGACCCAAGAAATTATTTTATACAATATACAAATGTCTTTAAGAAAAGACTCTTGTTTCTAAAAGTCCACAATGCATGCATTTTCAAAAACTGTAGTAGGGTGGGGTGGAAAAAATCCTTTTCTACTGGTCCATGTCATGAAGCCTATTTTTTGGAAACAGTACTAATGACTTTTATATTATTTCATTTTTCCCTAAGCATTTCAATGTTTAGGCTTTCAAAGCATGCACCGTTAAATAATTTGCCTGAACACAAACATAAATTCCATAATCTTGATCAGTTATGCATATCTTGAAACACACTAATGATCCCAACACCTTCCATCTCTTCATGTTCGCCATGTTTACCCCAACATAAACCTGTTTAAGCTGATAACAAGGATGCCAGTAATTATTAAGTCATCTCAAACAGTTCATGTGATTAAAAATATGAGCTCAGTAAATATTTCAGGTTAACCTGTGATATTGGCTTGTGATGTTCTTTTGTCATCTAGAGAAGCTTACAGAACTTTAAGTTAAGACATTAAGAGCTGTATCCATTAGGCACTTTAATAAACATATAACCTGCCATTACTGAATACTTTCTTAGAGCACAGAAGAGCATTTTCCAGCAAACAAAACTATATTTATTACATGTACAGCACATATTTGCATGAGAAAGAAAACATTAGCCAAAAACATTTTTATATATGCTTTACTGGTTTCTTGTTTGTGCGCATTCAAGTATTTAATTGCAAAGAGTGCACCAAGGTGTATAAATTTAGACTAGACAGCTGTTCAGTTTTTCTGTAGTAGCATTAGCAATCTGGTCATTTAACTACTTTAAGATATTTACATTTGATGGCAGGTAGCTGCAATGACATTTACATATATTTTCTAGTCAACAAGATTACCATCTTCTTTCAGCTTTTGAAAGTCACTTGTTTTGAAAGGCCTTGTTTCTAAGTCTTCCATGTCATGGTGATAAAGAGAGAGGCCCACTCAATATCTGTGCACAAAACCAAGTGTCTATCAAGTGTCCATACCTGTTTTGCTTTGCATTCTTATTCAAATGCTAACACTCTTGGAAAGGATAAAATGTATATTTTCATGATTGATATATTTTAAATTTTACTTTAACTTGGCATATTCTTTTCCCTTCCTTTCCTAATAAGTCTGTCTTCTGTAAATGAACAAGACATATGCATCTTCCTTTTTTTTTCTTTTTAAACCTTAGAGTTTACTGTGTAAATGATACCAAAATCCAAGTATATACTAAATTAGAGTTTTACTTTTGCCAAGCACACCTAAGCACCTTTGGAAAATACGTATTCCACAAATACATAATTTTTAATTGATTTCATTTTTAAAAGGCAAATGATAATAAGCAGGGGAAAGAAGTATAAAATGTTTTGAGGCTGTTTTAATGCTTAGCATAAATCACATATTAGAATTCTGTAATTTCAGTCTGCTGACTTGACTTGTAACAATGTGGATTTATGTGACTATGTGAAAATGTGGCTCTGGAAGAAAAGGAATGCAGTTAACCTGATGTTAATTTTTATGGTTATAGTGTGGCTTCAATATTATAATCAAAAAGGTCACTTTGTTCACTCCAATTTGTAAAGCAGCACTTAGAAATGTTTGTGAATGACCAATGATTCTACAGTTCTAGTGGAAAGAAAATTGAAATTGTTAACAATTTAGACTATGGTATTTCGTAATAAGAGAGTCTAAATTATATGGCAGTATGAGTCATTGCATTTAGTCCTTAATGATATGAATTTTTAAAATACAAGACAAACTGAGAAAATTTATTTGTTCCCTTTAAGCAATTTGTTATGTACTTTAATTACTATTGTTGTTTGCAAAATGTATTTTGGGAATGTTAATCTCTTTTCATACCTGCATACTTGAACTTGTCTTTTGTGGGGGGCCTTAAAATTCATAATAGGGGGTGGGAGCAGTGAAAGGGAGGGAGAGAAGAGAAATTATGCCAAAAGGTGATTTGAAAGTTTAAACTCTTTAAATGAACATATCATAAAATATTGCTGAGACCCAGGATGTCAAGTTAAGAATGTTCCTAGGCAACCTTAGTTTGCATGCTATATATTTTTAGTTATACAATTTTATTTTGGTATTTGCTAAAAAATAGAACAATATATTGTCATTATAGAAATTGCCCTGTATATTGATATTTGGTCTACCTCTTCTCTAGAGAAGACAATCTATCTTTAAAAGGAAAAATACTTGTCAATAAGTAGTGACAAATTTATTATTATTGCTAACCTTGATGCAAAGCTAAATGCACAGTGTTAAAATGTACCTTTCCTTTAGATTTCAAACCAGTTCCAAAATGCTCATCATCCTTTTCTTTCTTCCTTGTTAGTGAGGTTTTCTTTGAATTGGTTCACAGTTTATCTTGAGCAAAGGTTAATTTAATAAATAAGTCATCATAGGGAACAAAACTGCAAGAGAATTGTCCTTTTGTGCCACTTGTTATAATATTTAGCTCTAAGTCTTAAAGAGAGTAGATCCAGAGACTTGATGTTTAAGTGCAGCTAATTTGCAAATTCAAATTTTGTTGATCCTCGACTTCCTCTATGGACACCCAGAGCATGACTTAGCCACTTACTGGGTAAGAATATGCATTTATCTTGGACTCCCATTTATTTGGAAGGGATTTCATATAAACATTACAAATAAATGCAAACGTACCCCTTATTCCTTTTATATTTCTGCCTTTGTCTTTGATGACAATGTTGCATGGTTTTTTATTTATATAAAACTCACCCTTGAATATTATGTGAATGAAAACTATAGGAAATTATGTAATAAAATTTGTTTCATTAGTTCCTCATACCTTTAAGGACTGCTAATACTAAACTTTTACTACTTACTCAAGCTGTGTCTATAGGGCAGAGAACAGTCCTCCTCACTGAATAATAATCATGATCAAAACAGGCAATACAATGGTTGTCAGACAGACAATAAGGATAATTTAAGCAGTCATCAAGTTAGTCAAAGTATTAAAATTAATTTATATGGGCAGACAGAGCTACAGCATTCAAAAATTCTTTTTAAAAGTTTCTTCTTTGATTAAAACAGTCTTTCTCAAACGATAGCAACTGTCACTATCTACTTGTGAATGATTTAATCCCAAATACTTCATGTAATTGAGGGGCATTATGAGAAGACTAGAAAATAACTCATCAAATAAACTTGACTAAGGGCTGTACCTCTCACCTGTCATGAAAAATATATAAATAAGAGTAAATCAGCAATGAGTTTTGGGGAGTCATAGAAACATATGAAACTTTCCTTTGTTTCTTTCCATGTATGTAAAATGTTCGCAGAAATATGGTAGAAAATGTTACAATGAATTTAGAGTGGTTTGAGGAATGCTATGTACTTCCTCATTTGAAAACTATAAGGAGTTAAAACAAGAACCATCTAAGAACCAAAAGTGGCTGGCCTCTAGCTTTTCAGTACTCCATCAGTGTTCTTCGTTATGTTTTGAACACTTAAATTTCTCAACAAATGGCTCCATCTATTTTTATGCAGGGGCCATCTTGCCCTACTTGCATGCCACTTTCACACACTTTTAACTGAAATCAGTGTGAGGTCTGTATGCATAAGGGATGTATTAAAGATGCGGGATCATTAACGCTATATTGTTGCATACTATTTTTCATATGCCTTACAAATATTTTCTGAGATGTTATTTAAAAGAAAGCATTTTATTGCCAAAACATATCTATGTTGTTACTTCTAATCTGCATTAGCAGTAGAAAAATAATGTAGCAAAAGACATATATTGTACAGTACAAAATTATAAAATATATATATTTTGCCAATAATATGAAAATAGATTGAGGAGAAAGAAGCACATTTGTTATAGCACAAACTTTCAACAAAATCCACTGTTAAATTTGGCAGTTGTATTTTTTAAAAGTATATAGATTTAGTTCTACATTTTATCAGATTTATTTCATCTACCATCTTTTTAACTTGCTGCTTGATACTTTTCCAGCAATTTATTTCATAGCCTAGCAATTTGTGGATATAATTTATTTTATTTTAATCCCTTCCATAAAAAAATTATTAAATTTTATTTTGTGATACAACCCATATTATATTTGCTGTTCTTATTTCTTCTCTTTCAGTAACAACTACAAAAAATAACAGCAGGTGAGCTCATAAATAGGGCTCCTCTGAATTTTGGACATGTTTGAAATTTTCTATATTTTCACAGCCCAAAGTCAGAATGATCAATAAAGATTTCCTAACAATAAAATAGTATTTAGGGATTCTTTAATTTGTTTTGTACTGAATACTATTTGAAATATAATTTAAAACTATTAGCTGTTTTTTTGAAGGGGTGGTGGGAGGGAATAAAAAGGTAAATTTATTAATATAAAACATACTAAAAATAAATATGGCAAAGTGATGTAAAAAAATTTTCCCTCTGTCCTGAGGGCTGTTTATATCCCAGGCTATTGCTATTTCTCTAGTTACAAAGTGGAAAAAAAATAATTGCCTTCGTCAAATAATTTTTTTCCTTTCTTTAAATTTTACTTTTTTTTGATAATTTACCCCCTTCTATTTTTCTTATATAGTTATGTGTAGCATTCTACAAGGCATGCTGGGTAAAATATACTATGCAAATGTGTACAGTGCTGCATGTTTTGTTCTCCCTCTGCTTTAGTGGCTTTAAAGGAAAAGGATGTGTTGTTATTTTTGTGACAAAACATTTAACAAAGAAAATGCAGAGTGCATGCATATAGTATCCTAATTTCTATGGATTTGTTTTATGGAATTTAAATGTATACAAACCAACTGCATTTTTTTCTTTTATATAATAAATGGGAAAAAAAACACTCAAACCATCGTTTTACTTCTCCTTTATATTATTCTAGAGGTGTACTAAGAAATAGTGGAAATCAATAGATACAGTCCCATAACTTATAGGAAAAAAAAGTCCAAACATTTCCTCAGAAAGCACAGGTTCAATCAAAGGCCTATTTCCTGAATACCCTGCTAGGTGATAGTGAGTGATCAAAAGAGCGGTACCATATTAGGAAAGAGTTTGCAAGTTAAATACCCACATATACACATACATATGAAATACAATATAATGTAATATGTGTGTGAAACAGGATTTAATACAATATAGAAAAATACACTAGACAAACTTTATTTTTCACAGGACACGCCTAATTATTACTTTAATGTAGCAGTTATCAGAGGTTTCCAAATGTATCCTGTACCAGTGAAAATTGGATGGCATATAGCTTATGGCTTGATCATGTGCTCAGTGTCAGTTGTCCATGCTGAGACTTGATCGTTGTTTTACTTTTCTCTCATTGAGGCACACCAGAAGTTCAAAAGAAATGTGTGCTATGTTGATTATCACTGCATTAGAATCATTCAGTGATTTACTACAGCCAAATTATTTCACAAACATCATCACATTTAATCCATCTAACCCACCTTGTAAAGTAGGCAGGGCATGGATTATTAGACCCAACTAGATTATTAGACCCAATAAGGAAACCAAAGCTCATTATAACTTTTCTCTTTAACCTACTTTTATTTAAAAATAGACATATTAATGCTTTTAAGTTAGGTAGCCATCTGAAGCATACAAAACAATGCCTGGAATACAATAAATATTGACTGGATGAATAGTTATTCAATAGTTATTGGAGAGGCACTATATAAGGTTGCCCCAACTATCAAGGCATTTCAACCAATAATCTGAAACTCCCAACTGGAAGAATGACAGTAGCTCACTGATTTCATCACATCAACCTACCATTACTGAAACTACATCTCATCACCAGTATGTTTCTACTAATAAAATAGATTGTGGAGGGAAATACCTAATTTGTCCTTTCATACAACATACAGATTAGCATAGTGGTTAGAATGTGGACTATGGAGTCTAACTGCCTAGTTCAAAGCATAGATCTACTATTAACTAGGTATGAGCTTTGGGCAATCACTTAAGCTCCCTGTGCCAGATCTGTTTCCACAGAGCGATTTTTCTTCTGGTTATGGGTCACATTTTACTGTTTCTCATATGTCCTCTAATTTTACATCACTGATGCTTTGATCTTGTTCCTTTAAAGAATGTTTTGGCAGGCACCTGTGGATTGTTTGATTCTTCCAAGGTTTGTTTTTATGCTCTCTTAAGACTGATCTAGAGCTCAGAGCTTATTCTTAGGTTAACTTAGGTCCTCTTCTAAGTCCTGGTTTCTCTGGAGTCCCTACTGAATGTCCCGTATCT
The DNA here is from genome assembly GCA_029593785.1 of Cabassous unicinctus. Taxonomy (NCBI): domain Eukaryota; kingdom Metazoa; phylum Chordata; class Mammalia; order Cingulata; family Chlamyphoridae; genus Cabassous; species Cabassous unicinctus. The sequence continues at coordinate 3,326 of JAQZBX010104057.1, read as the reverse complement.
TTAGTAAGTTCTCTCTACTCTCATGGAGGGAACTCAATTGATTCCTGATCCTTTGTAAGCCCTGGGAATTACTTGCCTTACAGCTCCATGGTAATTGTTTTTTCTTCAAAAATTGTTATTGGCCAGACTCATGGGGTTTCATACTACACAAACACAGATTGATGTGCAGCCAAAGACTCAAATGGCCACCATGCAGGTTTCTGGATCTTTTCTCTGTGTAGCTTCCTCCTTTCGGTTACTGTGTGTATCAGTCAGAGTTCTCCAGAGAAACTGAAACAGTGCTGTAGGTATACACATACATAAAGTCGATCCTCATTATTCGTGGATTCCGTATTTGCAAATTTACCTACTCGCTAAAATTTATTTGTAACACCAAAAGAAAACTCTGTGCTTTCCCAGTCATTCAGACATGCACAGAGCAACAAAAAATAAGAGTTGCTTAAACCTTATGTTCCCAGCTGAGGTTAAACATGGCTAGGCATGAGTTATGGTGATGTTGGCTATGAGCTCAAAACTAATGCATCAACCATATATAGTAAATTAGGTGTCTTTAAACAGAAACACACATAAAACAATGTATATTTTAAACATAAAGTACATAAAAGCTATATATTGACTGGGTGATGAAAATGGTATGAACAGAAGCTAGCCAGGAACCTAACCCTGTACTTCCCCCAGGAGCAGTGGTTCAGTATTTGCTAATTCAGTATTTGCATCAACTTTATAAAACATAACTACTCCAAATAATGAAAACTGACCATGTATATATGTAATAAAGTTATTTTAAAGAATTGGCTTATGTGACTATGGCAGCTGGCATGTCTACAATCTGTAGGACAGGCCAGCAGGCTGGAAACTCTCAAGCAAGAGTTGATGTTGTGATCTTGAGGCATAATTTCTTCTTTCTGTGAGTAACCTCAATTTTTGCTTTTATGGCCTATCAACTGATTGGATGAGGCTCACCCACATTATCAAGGGTAATCTCCCTTACTTAAGAGTCAACTGATTGTAGATATTAACTACATCTCAAAATACCTTTACAGTAACACCTAGATTAGTGTTTGATTAAAACACTGAGTACCATAGCCTAGCCAATTTGACACATAATACTAACCAGTCTTTCACAAATTCTAGCTGCCTTGGCCTCTTGGTACACCTGTTCCCTCAACTCAGTGAGATTGCCAGACTCTGTTTAGGTCCCGTTTTCTCTGCAGCAGTCTGGGAAGTGCTTCCAGGCAGAAATTTAGGCAAGAGTAAACTCATCTCATTTGTTTTCCTTTTGTCCAGGTTCACAGCACTGTGTGTTGTCCAATATGTGAAGAGTCATTACTTATATTTTGTCTGGTTTTCTGTTTGTTTATGGTAGCACGGTAATTCCAGACCACTTTACTCTCTCATGACTTGAAGCAGAAATCTCTCATTTGACATTTTGCACATCACTCTGATCATGGATAAGTTAGTCTTTAAAAGGTTTCATAAGGAGTCTGTTCCCACAACTAGCTCCATACCATTAAAAAAAGACTCCCGGTGTTCTACCTGTAGATCATATAGTTGGGCAAGATTATTTTAGGTAAATTCCTTTTCTCTTTTTTTAAAAAGTAATCTGGGAGATGTTCTACTTAATGTAGATTATAAAATATGAAACCCTAACTTCACAAGTCATCCATTTAACAAATTGGTAGAGATGTGTGTGGAGTTTACAAAATGTCTTAGAGCTGCTGAAAGCATTACCTACAGTGTGCAAGAATAGAAATATAAAAGATAGTTCATATAAATTGGCCATGCACACAATATTTTTTTCCTAAACAGGCAATACAGTATTTTATTACGTAAGTATAGATTGGGGTTAATATTATTTTCTTTCCTTTCCTATGTAAGTCTCCTCTAAACTTTTGCTTTTTAACCTACATAGATAGGAAAAGTGAGGTGGAAAAGTGTAGTTTGTTTTTAGTTTTAATTTAATTCTGCTCTGAGAAGGGGCGGGCAAAACAGTTCAAAATGTCTTTTACAGCTCCCCCACTATTTTTTCCTCTTCCTTTTACCAAAGTTAAGGAGAATAGAAGGGGATGGAGTTAACTATGTAAACTCGGGTTGTTTACTTCTCTTCCATTTCTCACCTCTTACAAGCGTCCAGACTACAAGAGTCCAGATGACCTAGAATCAAAGAAAGGTCTCATAAATTAACCCTTTGTTTTTACATATGTAAAAATCGAGGCTTAGGCAGTGCAACTTGCCCAGTTAAAAAGACAACACATGGTACAAGAATTCTGATGTCAAGGTTCTTATGGATTCATTTATAATCTAATTTTTAAGCAAATATCCCGCAATTGAGTATTGGTTAAATAGTGTGGCACTTGCATGGCATGGATCTCAGCGGTTCAGGGTGTACAGGCAAGAGGACTGCAAGAGCAGAGAGAACATTTGACCAGCTAACAGGCAAAGTGAGAGTTATAGTTGGAAAGGCCAGTTGGGGCCATATTGTGGGAAACAATGACTGTTGGACTAAGTTATGTGGATTCTCCAGTTCAAACAGCTTTAGTGACCATCAAAGATTTTTTAACAGCGGAGTGACAAAATCTGAACTGTGGATTCCGGCAAGACTGACTGGAAAGAGTGATACCATATTGAAAGGGGAAGAGGACCGGGGTTACAGAGCGGACCTAAAGGACTGACTGCCTACGCAAGGCAGCCCTTCAGCCGGCTGTCAGGGACAAAAGGCTCTAAAGAGAAAGATCTTTAGCTTCCCTCAAAGACCTTTCTGGAAAGCCATGTCTGCGGGCCAGCATGTGCGACTTCTGTGGTAGTGTGTGTGAAGGGATGGAGATGGGCGCAGGGCACTCCATAACAGGTTTACATTATTGCTCTGTAGAGGAAATGCAGGGAAAAACATAAAAACTCAGCGGGGACACTACAGCAGGCAATTGAGAGTCAGTGGGCCCCACTTAATTCTCAGCCGGCATCACCTCAAGCGACCTGGGATTCGGTGCCGCAGCCCTCACCTTGCCGCCTTATGCAAATAACAAAGGGCCTGGCGGGAGCCCTTTCCCAGGCTCCGCCCACCTGGCCACGCGCCTGCGTCCTCCCGCCCCTCCCTCCCGCCTCCCCCGCCCTCGTGGTAGCCGCCACCGCAGCCGCCCGAAAGGAACTGGGGGAGGACGGTGGCCTGCGAGGCTCGTCGCAGACAACGCGGCGGCGATGTCCGCGAGCCAGGCGAGTGCCGCGGCGGCAGCGGCGGGGCCTCGCGCGTGGCAGGGCGGCCTGGGCTTCGGCCTCCCTCCGGTTCCCGGGAATCGGGCCGGCGGCAAGTGCGGGAGCAGCAGCAGCAG
>JAQZBX010104056.1:0-10987 GCA_029593785.1 Cabassous unicinctus | reverse complement strand
CTCTTTATTCTGCTAACATGGCTTCTCTGCGGCTTCTTCCGCTGAGCGGGTTACAATCAGCTCTTTTATAAGCAGGGAAAGGGGAGGGAAAAGGGAAGTGCCTTAAGGTTTAGGTGTCAGTACATGATTGGATAGTTTGAGATCCTAGGCGTGGTGACTATTCCCGCGCGCGGGAATTTTGTGGCACGAACTTAGGAAGAAGGAGAAGGAGAAGACAAAGAAAGAGAAGGTAGAGACGGCCATGATAGTTATATTCATACAACATCGCCCCCAACATATCATGGCAAAAATAGCAGCTTACTGGTTGGACCTAGTTCTATCGTGTGGGTTTAGAGTTCTGTCTGAAATTTATTGCTTCAGGGTTCTCAATTATTCTGAGCTATCTCTATCTTCTAATAAATTCTTATATCTCCAAAGAAGATAGGCTGAATTCTGTTGTATGCAAATATGAATGCTTATCAAAGAATTTATAGTACATTTTTCTCCATCTGCAAGTTATGGGGTACTTTATTCAACTATATCTTATGAGACATCTCTTTAAATAAGATAATATTTCCTGCAATATTCTGTTCTAACACCCAGTCTCTTCTCTGAGAACCTCTTTGCTTTTTTAGAAAATTTTAATTCAACCTTAATCTAGGTATATCCTCAACATGGAGACATACTTACCAAAATTACAGTTGTAGCAGTTTGGCAGTTTGATGTAATTATGAATTCTAAAAATAGATATTGGATCATGCTTGTAAACTGGTCTGCTAATCTGGGCATGATTAAGTTATGATTAGGGTGTTTACTGGGTCATGTCAGTAGGGCTTTGAGCCCCACCCCATGGTGGGGAGGAAATCAAATATAAAAGGCATGGCAAAGAACAGTGTTGAAGCAGTTTTGGTGTTGGAGTTCTGGTGAGGAAGGAGAGAAGGCCCCGGGATAGAGACAAGCCATTTGCCTAAGAGTTCACAGCTGGCCTTGTGGAAAGAAGCAAAGCAAAGAGAGCCTCATAGTCTACAGCTGACCTTTTGGAGGAACCAGAGGAGCTAAGCCCGGAGAGAAATGCAGCCCTGGGAAGAGAGGAACCCAAGAAGCCTGAACCCTGGCAAACGTCAACAGCTGTCTTGCTCCAGTATGTGGCAATAGACTTTGGTGAGGGAAGAAACTTATGATTTATTGCCTGGTAACTGTGAACTTTTACACTAAATAAATACCTTTTATAAAGACCAACCAATTTCTGGTATTTTGCATCAGCACCCCTTTGACTGACAAATACAATAGTTACTGCTATATTCTCTGTTTTTGGAATTTCAGAAATCTAAGGCTGATTCAAAGGGACTACCTTGACCTCTGCTTAAAATCAATATCAGGAAAAAATATATCATACACCAAGTAGTAATTATGGTCTTCTAAGATTGACTGATGATGAATTCAAACAAGAATATTATGAACTCTTAATTTATCCAAAATGATTTCTATTAATCCTTTAAGAGATTTCCTTATGATAATCTAGCATCCACACATTAAGCTCCAAAGAATCGATGGCTTTATTACATTCAAAAAAGATTCTCAATAATTTCAATGGCTGTTCACACCGTTCAAATTCATTTAATATTTGTTGAACTCTCTGCTTCACTTTTTCTGCAGGGTTATGTTCATATACAGTTTCATGCATTTAATTTGCCCATTTAAGCATAGCATAGCATTTGTGGAAAGGGTTTAGAAAAGATCACCATCCTGAGATTTCTACACTTTATAAACTGAAATTGAAGTGACTTTTGAAGTGGTTTCCTCTTTTCCACATACCAATGGAGTATCAACAGTGTTAATCTGGCAATCAATAATTGGCAAAGAACCAACCTAGTGCCTGGTGACACTGTTGTTTTGAACTCCAAAAAACATAACATGTAAAATGAGCATTTCTCCAGGAAATTAGTAATTTTTTCTTTGGTAATTAAACTTCTTATGTAGTTGTATTCTTCTTTTACAAAACTAAACTAGACCTCAATTTCTAGGTACATATAATTCTCATCAAAGTAGTGGTACTGGATCACATTAAGATATTTAAAAACCATTGACTCTTTAAGAATAAATTGAACTCTAGGAGTAGCGGGGACACATCTCACTTGAAAGATCTCAAGCAGTGTTTAAATCTCCTGGGGGTAAAAACAATTAAAGGCTGAGCTAGGTTATGGGAGGCCCTTTTAATGGATAATTTCAAAGCTTCAGCAAAACAAAACTATGCAAAAAGAAGCCCCAAGCTGTGTTTAAAAGTAGGAGTTGGAAAGCAGAACTTTTCTGTATTAAAAATGATACTAATTTAGTTTTCTATTTGAAAGGGAGTAGGCAGAGTATAAAAAGGCAGAAAAGAAGGTGAAGAGAAAAGAAAGGACAGCTAAAAATAGAAAGTTTGAGGAACAAATTGGGAGAGGAGATCTCAAAGTTGCACAAATGACCAAAGAAATGTTTAGGAACTAAGGTGTTTAATAATCTATTTAAGCTTTTTTGCCTGTCCAGATATGAATCCCATAGTCTCTACCAGTTAGGGAACACAGATGCCTAAGTTGTTTTTTGTTTATTTGTTTATGCATTTTTAATTTGGGGAAAAATTAAGAGTAAATTCTGATTCTGAGCTCCACACGTAGATTAACACAGTATGGGGCCAAAATAAGTGGTCCTCTAGATTGAAATGAACTACCAAATTACTCAGCAGAGGCAGAGGGTTGGAGTTACCCATGACTATAAAACCTTACCATCTCAAGAATTTACAGTTTTGGGGACAACATTCGATGATCCATTGAGATGAGGCTTCTAGACAATTACCTATACTTATATGTGCAGAACAAAACCAGTTAATAAATGGAACACCAACCACAAATGTGTCAAGATGTATGATAGAGAACTCTTATTCTATAAGAAATAGCCTTTACGTGTTAAGTGTAATCAAATAAAGGAGATGGCATCCATACTTGGGCCATCACTGTCAAAATGTAGCTGCAAATCCAATGGGTGATGAAAATAGGGGAAGGAGAGTGGAAAAAGAAGGGAGAAGGGAGAGAGAGAGAGGGAGGAAGGGAGATAGGAAGGGAGGAAGAGAGGGAGGGAGGGAGGAAGGAAGGAAGGTAGGTGAAGAGGAAGAAGAAGAAGGAGGAGGAGGAGAAGGAGAAGGAGAAAAATTTATTGACAATGACTATGTTGAGGAGGAAGACAAGAGGCGAGGAGAAGAAAGGACAGAATGGCCAGAGGGGAATGAGATGGAGAAAGAAAGGAGAAAGTGAAAAAGGGGAGGAAGGAAGAGAAAGCAGGAAAGACGGAAGGCAAAAAGGGAAAACTGGGGAGAGGGGCCCAGGGATAGGGATGGAGAAAGAGAGCCATGTGGTTGAATAAACCAGTCTTCCATCCCTAAATTCTTCACATCTTAGAGCACCTTCCCCTTCTCCCAAAAATAATCCACCTACTCTTTATACCATATCAGACCTGCTAGATCTAGAGAAGAGGCCAAATTCCAAGAGTTAAATAAAAATGGCAAATACATTTTTAAAATATCCTTTTTAAAAAAATTCAGATAAAAAATTCCAGATAAAAAAGATCCTTCAGGACCTATTATTCATACTTGGAATGAAGTAGAACTTTCTTAGAACATCACTAACTCTTATCCCAGAAACACAGCAATTATGACAAAGTTTAAAATATTGCAGGATATAGTTTGGGGTAAATTTCCATGGTCCTTTTGTTTTCAATTACCATTTATGTTTGATCAAATAATTAACTTTGTGCAAACTGTAGTGACTTGTTTGTCACTATGATTAAAATTTTGACTTCTTGTAAAGCAACTAGATATACTACTGCTGATATAACAATAAGTTAAAAATCAAGATGGAATAAAAACTAAGCCAAAATAAAAAGCATTTATGGGAAGAAAGGTGCCAAAAAATAACAGTAAGGTTTTACATGGAGGCAATCTTTAAGGGTGGTAATAAAGGAGGCAGATTAGGAGAGATCTGAGGGTGCAGCTGTGTGGCTGGCTTTCTCTCTCCCCTGCAGAGATTCTATTACTTAATAGATAAGAAAGGATACAAAGTAGAACATATGGTTTTAAAGGTAAATCTGCTGCTGGATTAACCTCAAAATAAAATAAGCAACTATTTAGAATAGCAACAAAGCATAAGGATAGTAAATAATAGTGCTGATGCTATAATAATAATGATCATCATCATCATAATAATGAAGGTTTGTATCATTTATATATTTTATATCATTTTCTTTATGCTATTTCAATATAAAGGTGTCAAAGTAACATCATAGGGAAAGATGATTTCTACAGTTCTTAATATATGTGTTTAAGTGTGACTGTTGTGCATATTTTGAATTAGAATAGGAGAAGGAATATATATGCTTTCAATATTTAGAACCCTAAAAGGTCTTAATCTGACCCTGTCCATAGAATCTATATAAATTAGGCAAAGCCAAACACTACACTTTCAAAATTTAAGGAAATACATTGCAATTTCATACCGTTTCCTGTAGGTCCCCATTAGAGAGCCGGTGTACTCAGAATTAAGAATGGCATCCACATTATCATGACAATGCCACTGCAGGAATTAAGATGTAGGTGTGGAATGAGTTGACCTGCTTAAAATCTAAACCTTTGATACATCAAAGTAGTTTGCGAATTTCAAGTAGATTCCCTATTCACAGTCTAAAATGTTCTTTCAAATACAATGATACTATACAATTGTTAGTTTGTTTCTTTTCTCTGAATGGTGATAATGCTACTCTGGTATTCTGTGGGTTTAATAGCATTGGCACCTCTTCAAATACTTTGTCTCACCCCCCCAGGGACCTTGAGTCCCAGTTAGAGAGAAACAGACTTGCAATTCAACTTTTCTGCTCATGTATTTAGGATCCACTTGCATCAACTGACCTTCCATGCATCAAATTGTTAAATTTCTGTGTATGTCACCCCAATGATCAAGATATACTTTAGGTACATAAAGAATAAAATAAATTTTCTTTTGGAGTAATCATAGAAAATAATAAAATACTTATTTTTTAAAAATTTGCAGTTTCTTATTGCCAGTTCCTTATTTCAAGGCTATAGTGTTCAGCCAGTATCATTCAGTATCATTCTCACTGACTCTTCTTTCAAAATTTTAGACCTGAGGGTGTTAAAAATATATTTACTTTGTGCTTCACACCCTGCCTATAGATTTTATAGATGCAGAGGCATCATTATTGATGGTACTTAGGGAGATTCTACTAATAAAGACCTGTTCACCTGAAACAATGTTCCTCCTAGTCTTACCTTTTTTTTCTGTGCATATGCGAAGATAGTAGAAAATGACATTTGGCTGGTTGCTTACTCTGAGACTCTTTTATTCTCCAAGGGGGGGCTTGCTAGAAAGTGAGAATATGCAACATTTATTTTCTTTGCTCCAGTCTCTTTAGTTCCATTCTTTCTATGCAAGGATGCATAAAAAAGATGAATTTAAGTTTTAAAACAATGACCTCTTTTTTCATAAATATAGCATAAATAAACCCAGACCACATTTTAACAGATCACTAATTTGACCACTGTTTAAACAATTACCCAAATCACTTTATTTTAAAAGACGGATGGGCTTATATTTAATGATTTGACATGATTTAAATATATGTTCACTAAGCACTTTAATTGTCTCCTTATTAAATTCAGGAGACACCTGCATGAAATGCAGTGCTTTGACATCTACCACTGAATTATTGAAATATCCATTTCAAAGCCCATCTTACTACAATCAATCAAGTCTTTCAACAGTGCACAGAGAAATAAATATCTCAACTGTCTATTCAAGTGCTCTTGGAGCTTAAAGAGCCTTAGATAAGATTATCCTCAAAGAATAAAACAATATATTAAAATTTTAAGAATTGGATTACAGAAGAATAATCTTTCCATTTATAAAAAACAAATTATATTAATACATATTCACTGCAGTTGTTTACACACACACGCCCACTCACACCACAGTTCATCCAGGGAACATGTTATAATGATAGGAGAACATCCTGAAAAGGGATGGTTTTAAACATATCACCCATGATCACTCATTTCCTTTAGACAGCTGAACTCCCAGATTTGCAGCTAGTGGGTGAGTCATAAGGGTGTGGCAGGACGAGAGAGGTCAGGGATGAAGGAGGCAGACACAAGCTTCTGGTGCTCCAGGGCCTCTCAATCTCATGGAATCCTGCTGGTGGACAGAGAGTTATCAGTTGCTTCAGCAAAAATGATATCATCTTTGATGAAACTAACTTGTGACACCTGGTCTCACTTTTAAATATACATTTATATAACATAAGAATAACCTAATGGTTTCTAAGATGTTTAGAAAGCATACTGAGACACATTTCAAGGCTGAAACTCAGAAGACAAATGCCAGCCCTGAAGGCAATTACTTTAGACAATTTTAAGAGGCTGAATATAAGCTATGAGCACATGGGTGACTATGGCAGCTGAAGGAGAGACTGACACCTTCATTGTCAGGCTTCTATCTTGCTCTAATTGTTACTAAAGGCATAAAGCTGTTTTTTTTTCCTTTACTCTTTCTGTGGCTTTTGTTCCATACTGCCTGCCCTAAAAACAAGAGATCTCTTGACTGAGGTTTATTCAACATAATCTACTGTCTCCTCCATGCATCCAAATTTGAGTTTGTGATCTTCCAAACAAGGACTCATGATCTTGCTCTCAAATTTGGGTTTTTCTAAATATTGCCTATCCTGAGGGAAGGAAGCACCATATACCCAGTTCAAGCCAGAAAGCTGGAAGCCAACTTACTTCTCTTTTCCTAACACCACCCCCACACAACAAGTTCATCACAAAATCTGGCTAATTGTACTTCTAAATCCCTCCTTAAAACCAATTTATGTCAACATCTACATTCATCTCTAACTCAAACTACAAACTATTCCAACTTCCTGCCTGCCTCCTGTAAATGTCGTGCTTTCCTTGTTCACTCTTTCCATTTCCATTCTGCTTTCAAACATTCCCAGAGAAATAATTTTAAAACAAACAAACAAAAACATTAAGCATGTCATTGCTGAGAAGTAATTGTTAACCTATCCAAGAGAGATCTTCTGGGTCTCCGGTAAAGCTCCAAGGAAACTGGCTAAGGCCCCATCCTGGCTGGGCACAAGGCTTGAACCCCAGGCTGCTCTCATGTCACAGGCAGGGCCAGTGCTTCCACAAACAGGAATGCTGCTCTGGAGCATTCTGCCACTTACTTGCTATATCAGATATCTGCCAGCACAAGCCTTGGACCTCAGAACCCTGGTCAAGCCACAGGAGGGGCTGATACTACTCCCAACTGCAAATGCTAGAAAGGGCTGGAGAGGTTTTTGCCTTGCTATAGTTTTTTGCTGCTCCTGCAAACACAGTGTTTCTTTATTCTGCAGCTTCAAAGCCCCACAGCCCCAGGGTAGTGGTATCTGGTCTATAGATCCCTGAGGACTGTTTTGGAAGACAAGCACCCCATTCTGATCCTGACTCCAGGAGTTAAACTCAGGGTTAAACTTTAACTCCCAGAATGCTGCTTTAGCTGGTTTGGTGTCTGTTTGCTTGTTAGCTGCCAGCTCAAAACTTCAGTGGCTCCACATCATTCTAAGGCTAACCACCAGTGCTTACCTTGGCTGTGAGGCCCAGCAAGATCTGGTTGCTGTCTTTTTCCTGGGTCCACTTTGCACCACTTGTTCTCTTTGTTTCAGCTAATTGGACTTTTAAAATTTTATTATTTTTTTATATCAATGTTATAGGTTACTCCATTAACACAATAACTACAATAACAATAAACCTGCTTTGGTCCTTGGTTACACTTGCCCTTATTTTTGTTCATCTCTCAGTCTCAAAGGATTTGGGATGAGGTCCACTCTGACTGCTACATGCTGAGAGAGGACTTAGAAATTATGGGGCAGAGGAAAGAAATTGTTTTACTAGCAGTTAGAGATACCACCTTGTTTTTGGGATGGGATACATAACTGGACTTATTTTTAACAAATGCAAAATCTTTCTTTCTGTCTCAGGGCTTTCAAACTTCTGTTCTTTCTCAAATGAGAAGTCGCTTCCCCAGGGAAGTCTGCCCTGCCCTTCCAGACTAGCATAGCTAGGTCTACACAGTAATGTTGTTTGGTAAAACAAACAAACCAAAGAAAAGAGGAGTCTCTTGTAATTTTTTTTTTCTTTGAATTTACTATTCCTAATTGGGAAATGAATTCTAATAAGAAAGGATCATAATATTAAAGTATTGTTGCAGAAAGGCTTGTAGAAGAAGTGTTTTCAGCATTCACATTCATGCCAAAAAGTGATCATTTTGTTTTCTTTAATTTAATACTTGCTGCCCTCAGTAGAATGCTATGCTCTCTTCTGATAGCATATGGTACTCATACTGCACAACACTTACAATAGATACAATTGTATGATTAGCTGTGATATTATTTGATTTAGTTCTGTTTCCCCCTCTAGACTCTAATCTGCATGTGGGATGAGACTTTGCCTGCTTTCCTGCTATTGTGCTCTCATTTCATAGCATAGTGCCTGACTCATAATAGGTACTCCATAAGTATTTGTTGAGTGAATAAATAAATGCATCTCATTTTTTGTTAAGAAAAAGAGAATGATTAAAAAGTATTAAAATAAGAATAAATTTTTAAAAATACATCATAATTGTAGAAATTTGGAAAAAGAGTATATCATCCACAATTCCATTAATCAGAGAAATATTTAGCTTTTTTGTTTGTATTTAAAAAAACACAATTTCGTCATCACAAAAATATGTGACTTAGTCACTAGTAACAAAAAGCTTACAAAAAATGGAAGAACTGAGAAAGTAGCAATGTGGACTCAGCTGACAAAAACAAGATATAAGTTGTATTGTATTATGACAAGAGAAAGCAGAAGACGTAAATTCCTTGCCCAGTCTTTATTAAGGAAAATATAAGGCTGGTATATTTAATGAATTATTGGTTTCTCTTTTTTAAGGAAGAAGCTGAGAATTTCATTTGCTAAATGTCTTTGGAAACAGAGAAGAGAATCAGATGAGAATTATTAGATCAAATAGTGTTTAATGTACAAGATGTTCTACACCTAATAGATAAACAGGACATGGAAAAATCATCAGGACCAGATGGCAGTTCATATCTGCATATGAAGATTTTCCTCTTCAAAACAGAGATGAAACACAGAAATATGTCTGGGTTCAGTCTAAATGCAAGGAGCTAGGGAAGGAATAAGTGAGCCAGATTCTAAGGCTGCCATCTTTCACTGATACTGCATTTAGGAATAATGAACCAAAGGAGTGTTACCCCATATCAAAATCTTCTGTAATTTTCATTGCCACAGGGTTCAGTCAGAAAACAAAACAAAACATTCCCGCACAGAACTGATGCCCAATCATAATAATCTAAATAGAGTATTTTGCAGTACATCTGCAATTAGATATAATGACACTTTACAATATAAGCAAATTCAGTAGATTTGCATTTTTCTTCATTTTTAATATGAGATTATTCAATTCAGTTCTGATATTTCCAGCCAGAAGATATCTAGATAGCTGACTGAGTGACAGGCATGAGATTCACTTGCTCTTTGCTTATGGGGATATGTTAGTAAATCTTCAATCTCACTCTCACTGTCCCCTATGGCCATGATGCATTTGTAGAGAAAACAGGTTTACATAGCAGAAAGGCTTTTGTCAATAGTATTAAATCTGCTGTTCTTTATCTTCTTAGTGTTGGAAAATGGTTGGGAGAAGACAGGGAAGCAAAAAATAAGGAATGTTATACTTGTTTAACAATAAAAAATAGGATTTTCTCTTAGTTTTTCTTTTTTCTTGTAGTGGTTATTCACAAGTGTGAAGTGCATGCTCAGTCAAAAACTGCCACTATTTTCAATATGACAAGGAAGGGTCACTGGTTTAAGGTGTTGGTTGGGGGGCATTCAGGACAGGGTACAGCTAGAGCAGGCTTCTTGGGAATGTGTGAGTATTCATTCTGTCCTAATGTGTTGTATCAGCGGGTGGAGACCTACATAACGAGCAGGAAGGAGTTGGATTTCCATCTTTGGGAAGACTGATTTGTTCAGAAATAGACAGTCGGGAATCTCTCAAGAGCAAGGGCGGTTCCTAATAGGGGAGGACAAACCAGTATGTTAAGACCTCTTGTTGCATATAATTATGAATCTTGTCATACAATGAGTCAAGCCAGGGGAAAACCATGGGCCCTGGGGGAAGGAGGTGGGAGGAATAGAATAGATCAAACAGGGGGTATTTAGTGGTCAGTGGAAATGTTCTCCATTACCATACAGTGATGGACAAAGAACAAGGTAAATATCATCAAAATTCATAAAAGTGTGCAGTCTAAAATGTAAACCATAGTGTAAACCACTGGCAATGTTTAGCATCTATGTTTCACTACTTGTATATTAGTTATAACAATGCTACCATCCACATATAAAAAGGTATTAATATGGGGGGGGAGGAAAGGGGGAGGATGTTGGGTATATGAGAGTCTCTTGTATTCTGTGTGTGATTTTGCTGTGACCTGAAACTTCTTTGAAAACAAAATGAAAAATAGTGAGACACTGGGGAATGAGAGGGGGAAGGTGCCACGGTACAGACTGAACACCAGATATTGCAGTGATGAAAGGCAAAAGGTCAAAAATTTTTAAAAATATTTTTCATTTGTTTAATATCCCAAGCTTTTAATTTTATTTTATTTTTAGGTTTTAAAAAAATTATGTATTTTATCTCTTACATTTAAACATCATTATTATTTCATTTTCCTATTAATTGTATTCAGCTATTGTAATGGCTTCATCTTTGAAGAGGCTTTGGATCACAGAAGGGTTACAACTGGGGAGAGGAAGGATCATTGGTATGGGTTGTTAGGGATGGGGGATGCATGGGAGGAAGTTCACCTGAGCATAAATATAAGGTATATAAAAATGTTCAAATGTTCACGGGGCATTGTCACA
>JAQZBX010104055.1:0-10973 GCA_029593785.1 Cabassous unicinctus | reverse complement strand
AACAACATGCCTCAAGAAATGGGACAGGAGGAAAGACCTCCTGGCCAGATCTGCTGGGTTTTGAGGAGTGATTTTTCTCTTCCCCTTGAAGGGAAAAAGCTTTTTTTCACTGGTATATTTAAAATTCCCCAAGTATGGGGAGGTACCAATTCTGGACAAGTGCCACTGCAATACAGAATGGTCAGGGAGCCTAAACATTTAATCTCTGAGAGGTCTGAAATTTACTGTTGGCCACTGCCGTATCTGTCTGGTATTTCAAAGGAATATTGGGTGCTGCGAATAGGAACTGAAAGGGTAAACTTATTAAACACATTAAACCTGTAAGTGTTTGGCTTTTTCCTGTCATTTTAAGAGACTAAATGTGGGGTAGAGGGTGGGCAGGGTGTCAAAACAATTGTACAATTTTAAAATATCACAAACGTGAGCTGGTTGCCCCCCCCCAAAAAAAAAGTCATTTACAAAGATTTTATCAGATCCAAATGTGAAATAATTCCTAATCCCCTTCCCCACAGTAAACCCTAACCATAATCCTACATTCTATGTCTTCAGATGCGAGGCATTCACAAACCATCCAAACTTAAAGATTCCTTAGTTCTCAGACAGACTATATGAGCCTTAATATAATCTATAAAATTACTGATTTATTACTAAATGATTAATTTATAATCCACCACATGGATTATCAGTAATTACTCATCAACCTATGGAAATTTAATCCAAGGAAACAGCTGGGGAAGGCAATGAAAGAGCTATAAATGGCAACAATCTAATGGTTATAGCTTGGATTTTTTTTTTTAATCCCTACAAATTATGTAACAAAAAATAACTACTATATATGTACTCATAGTGATAATCGTTAATCTCTCCAAGCAAATTATATGTATATGTAAATTATAAGTACTGATTTTTGTTGTTGTTTTGGATGAGGGATAGTTGATAATTTTGTGAACATTAAAATAGAGTTTATCTGATAAAGTTATAAAAATTCATTGTATTGTTCATGGAATTTCTCTGATTTCTGTATTCTAACATCCCTGTCTTTACTGGGTCATTCCCAGCCACATCCAAATATGCCCTTGTAACTGGTGTCTTAAGAGTGTCTTGCCTCTCTGCTTTTTTCTTCACAGCAGATCTCTTCACATGCATTGTGTGCTTTGACTATTATCACCCCTTACCTCCAGTTCATACTTACACCACTCAAATCTAGTGTCCAGTGCCATTATACCGGGTTTGTCTATATTGTCAAATATAGGAGACACTTCTCTGACCCTTTGCTACAACTCTCAATAGAATTTGACAAAATAGGCCACACTTTCCTTATTTAAACACTTTCCTATAATGGCTTCCATGCCATATAGTCCTCATTTTCTTTCTCTATTGCTGAAAAAAAATAATCTTCAACACTACCTTAAATTAATGGAATCTTTCAAGTTCCCATAAAAAGCTCTCTTTTCTTGTCTTGTTTTCTGTATTGTCCTATTATTCTAGTTCTTCCTTTATCCTTTTTTAAAATTTTAATATTTTAATTATTATTTTTTTATATATATATTTTTTTGTTTTTAAAGAAGCTTTAGATTGCATAAATGTTACATCGAAAATATAGGGGATTCCCATATGCCCCACTCCCTCCCCCTCCCACACTTTCCCACATTAACAACATCCTTCATTAGTGTAGTAAATTGTTACAATTGATGAACCTGCATTGTAGCATTGCTACTAACTGGGGACTAGAGTTTATATTGTAGTTTATACTTTGTCCCACACAATTTTGTGAGTTATGGAAAAATGTACAATGGCTTGTATCTGTCACTGCAATGTCATGCAGGACAAATCCAATGTCCCAAATATGTCCCCATATTATACCTATTCTTCCCTTTCCCATCCTCAGAACCTCTAGCGGCCACTGCCTCTGCATCAGTGATAAGAGTTCTTCCATTGCTAGAATAATAATAAGTCTATAGTAGAATAATAATGTCTACTTTAGTCCATTGTTCATTCCCCAGTCTTGAAGATTTGGGGATGGTGATGCCAACTCTGCTTCTAATTGAGAGGGGGCTTAGATCCCATGGGGCAGATGGATGGCGCTATCTTGCTTGCAGTTGTAGATACTCTCTGTTCCTTGGGATGGGCGTTTCCATCATCATCTCCTTGTTAATTGTCCTAGGTGAGTTCAATGAACTGCAGAGTAGGTGTTGAAACTCTGCTGAAATTCAGAGCTCAACTGGCACATGGAGAGACCAAAGACTTAAAAGTCTCTGAGACGTATATTTATCAAGTATAGTGCTAATTATGGGTTTAAATGAAAGGATAGGAAGAGCCATGTGTAGAGAACCTATAAATGAGTCTAACTCTGTTACACTGTAAATAGTTAAAATTATATTTACTTATGAATGCTTTAAAAATCATGCAAGTATTGATTCTTTGCGGAAATGCTAGCTTTAGTAATCAATGTTTTATCTTTCAAAATTTACCAATTCTATGTAGCATTCTTTTTCTTTTTTCTTTTTTTTTTTTTTGGTCTAAGGTCTGAACCCTAAGGTATTGTTCTGTACTATTTCTGAAAGTGTTGTAAAAGAGCTGAAAATTGGAAGAAACTGATTTGGTGAAAAGCCTTAAAACAAACAAAACAAAACGAAAACCAGAAACATAGAATTTCAACTTTTATATCTTCAGATATCTTTAACACTGCAAAAATGTTTGTCTCACAATTTCTCATTCTTAATATTTTTTTATATCTGACATTTTTATTTGCTTCTCTTTTTGTTTAACACTGCTTTTTTCTTCCTCCAGATGTGAAGGTAATTTCCCCATAAACTCATGTTATTACTTTTTCAATAACTCTTGAATTTTCTCATTCTTAACAATACAATGTCCACTTTGTCTAGGGTCTGACTACAATGATGCATCTGGCTACAAGACTATGTTCCCCAGATTCCTTTAAATTTAAGTGAGACCATGTAGCAAAGCAGTGACCGATAACAGAAATATGTGATTTATGTGATTTTAGAAGGTGACATAAGGAGAGATGACTCAAGAGAATGTATGCTTTTGGAAAATCACTGAAGCTTAGCAACCATTTTGGGCCATAAATTATTCTTTAAAACTGAAACTATGCATTAGGATATTGGTACAGAAAGATAGAAGAAAGATGGGTCCCTATTTCTGATTAGGGTAAAATAATGCACTTGTATATGCAAATCCTATATTGGCGAAATGAAAGAAACACAACCTAAATTGGCTTAAAGAAAAAAAAATTGCATATGTGTTGGTGGAGAGGGGACGGTTTGGTAATGGTTAATTATTGGCTAATCCAGTTAAACCTCAAAAGTCAGATGTGTGGCTATCCTTAGAAGTGATGCAGATCAGGGACTCAATGTCCATCTCTTCTATTACTTTTGCTCATCTACATGTTGGCTTCACTATTTACATGGGTTTTTCATAAATAAGAGGAACTTGAAAACTTCAGTACAAGGGAATCTCTACTCAGCTCTAGCTACAAAATTTCTGGAAGAAGCCTGGTTTAGCCACATCCTCATCTCTGTGGGCTTGGCTGTCAAGAATTAGGATTGCCCTAGCTTGGATTAAGTGTTCCTATTTTGACCAAAAGTTGCGACCATGGGGAACTTTTCACTTAAGAAAATGCATTTTAATATTGGCCAAGTGACACTCTGGTGGAGAATCATTTTTTCCAAAGAAGAGAAAATGTTCTTTTCAGCAAGAAGCAGTGCAGTGCCAGTAAATAATACATTTCAATTTCAAGAGACTTATATTAGAGATTTATTTTCATCTAGTATGTTTCTTTTTTTCTATCAGTGCAGTTAAATTAATAATGATAAACAAGTAAATATTTACATCATGAAGGAGGCTTTTGAATTTAAGAGAAAGCCAATTGCAAACCAAGATAGTAAACAAAATGTTAGCCATTGTTTGATTATCAGTCTTTAATATTTTTGAGTTGTAAGTAATCATTAATGTATTAAGTATATATTAAAGTACATTTAGATAGTATGCCATATTTTGATGTTTTTCAGCTTGAATTTATTTGAATGATGCAGCATTTGTTAAAAGTTTTATTTTCAGCTCTACTGCCAAACAAGTCAAGTGATTCTAGGCAAGCCTCTCCACTTATCAAAATCTGCCATATATTCCTACTAGAAACGTTAGCAAGGTCAACACATACGTGATAACAATTCTTTTTAAAATGAAAAATGCCTTAAACATGTAAGATCTTGTTTTCATTGTGTTGAAAAAATTCAAAAGAGGAAACCAGCAAATCTGTCTTCTTATCTACCTTTTTTGATTAGGTCTGTGACCTTATATGCATGAATTTGGTAATTTGTTGCAAAGCCACAGTAGAGCTCAGTTACAGTTTCTGTATGTTTACTTTTTTTTAACCTATTAAAGTAAAAATGTTTTCTTATACATAGTAGTCAATTTGCCTCGCTTATTTTTTTTTCCCTTTTTTTCTTTTTAAATCGCCTCTATTTCTAAAGAAGAGAAAATAACTTTTCCTCACATAATTAAATCCATCTACTCAGTGAATAAAATAATATATTTAGATGAATCCAGTTATCATCTTTATATTAAATTAATGTTAAAGACAAATTACACGCATTTGTTGATAATGTTTGTGTGGGCGTGTGTGTGTGTATAATGGACTAGCACTTGTATAAAGAGAATGTCCAAAACTATTGATTAAACAGTGCATTCGCAAATAATCATCCACACTCAGCATGTATTCAGTGCAAAGTGCCTTTCCAAGTCATGGTGAATAGCATCTAAAATGGAAGATAAATGAAAATTAATTTGGATTTTGAAGCAAGAAATGGAAACTTATAAAGAATATTGTGAGACTTTTTTATTTCACAAATGATTATTGCTATGAATTGGATATATTTTTTTCTTTATAAATTTAATTAGGAAAATGGATTGTCATAATAGTTTGGAGTAGGCAACAGGAACTTCCTAATGTTCTATCTTAAGTTACTACAAGAGAACTAAAGCAACACTGTTATCCCTAGAGGACTTTATTTCCTTTCTATTTAATATTCAGATCTAATCATTTGTCTTCACCTGACTGCAGACCAAACCAGTATAACCCTAAAGGGAAGAAGGGAGATTTGAATGTTGCCAGGAATTGTGAACAACTCAATCAAATGGAAACAAATTGGACCATAAACATCTTGTTGATCATCTCAGAATTTCTAGTTAGCAAGCCTGCTGTATGTATATGTATACTCAATTTTACACATTTTAAAAAGCATCTTTGTATAAACACTGGGTGGAAGTTGAAAAGAAAGTGAAAAATGAGTCACTAATATGGATTTGATTCTTTTTTTTTTCCTGTTATACTCTCAAAGTTGAGAATGTTCAATAAACAAGCAAACAAACAAACTTGTTAATTACTACTTTGTGGTCCATTTGTCAAATCATTTTACCTGCCATTAGCTGAACTGTAAAATGATCCAGGGCCAATTTTGAAGTCTAGCAATCTAACACCACCTTAAACACTATTCTTTGAGATGTGTCACTTTTTAAAAAAAGTGTTTTCCTACTCAAATAGATTTAGGAAATGCTAAGATAAATAAAGTTACACAAGTATATTTATGAAAGAATTTATTAGAGCCTTTAGCAAGCTAATAATTCATAATGGATGTCCAAGAAAAGTATATAGGTTATAATATTGTGTTTCTATTGTTTCAATTTAAACAAGTATTTAATTTTCATAAAAACTTTCTACTAAGTCTTCATTGTTTTTAGATTGTTTAGGCCAATTTATGTAAAAACATTACACATTTTATAAACTTTTTATTCAAAATATATTCAAACTATTTGGACTCCTGTATGATCATAACAGATCTTTGAGGGGGTAATTATGAATCACCACTTCTTAGTTATGTTGTGGAAAGCTTCATTAACCTCTTTGACTCAGTTTCTTTGTACAAAAAGAAAGGAAAATAAAAATCTCTTGGAGTTTCAGTGGATATTCAATTAAATGATTTATGTAATGTGATTAGAAGCGAATTTAGCATGTATTAAGTTACTATTACTATGGAGTCCAGAATTTTTATTCCTTTGACATTGCCTCTACCCATCTACCCTTTAGTGAGATATTGACCTCCCTTCATCACAACTACATATTTTTAGATTGCCAACCTTGCATTTCTATTCAACCTTATCTCTTGGAATAACTATATTTGCCAAAGGACTTCTAGATACCTATGAATTCAAGTTACCATCCTTCACCTTGGAAAATAGATTCTTCTACCTGATCCATTTCTGAACACTCTTTTCCAAGTATTCCCTATGAGTGGCTCTATAATAATATTAAACTCTACTACATTGTTAATTACAGGAACTATTTTTGATAACTATATTTGTCATGCATGGACTAGATTTGCTCACACAGTTGTGTGTGAATGTATGTGTGTTTATGTGCATTTTCAAGTAAGTAAATTTCCATGTGCAATAGTTAATATTTAAACTACTTTTGGAATTGAACAAAATAAAACAAGACCCGCTGTAATTAATACATTTTTCAAAGATGGAAGGTAGATGTGGTAGTTGTAAATGATTTAACAGGATGGAAGAAATCACAACCTAAAGTTCAACATTGATAAGTGGACTGACTTATCCCACAGAACCTGAGAAGCTGAGAATTTGGAGACACCAGGTGCTACAAAATGGAAAGATAAGTTAAAAGATTGAACAAAGAAAAGTAATTTTAAAAAAGTCTATGTTTGGGATAATTAGTCTTTTACCCTCTTTACCCCTCTACCCTGTCCCCCATACACATACTCAATGAGAGGGGAAAAAAGGGAAAAAAAGATCTACATCCTGATGTTTACTGTTTCACCCAAAGTGATAGATTTCCTTCCTAAACTTACTGAATATAGTCTTCTCAGTCAGAAGTGAGATTATAAATGATATAATCTGCCTGATGTGGGAGTCCCAAAGATGAGAAATGGGGTTCATGCTTCCAGTTTTCAATCAGTGAAGAGAAACTTGAATGAGGATGTTTTGAATTTGATAGAAAAAACTCTGATTTAAGAGTAACAAAAAATCCCAAATAGAATAAGAAAAATATATTCCCATCCAGACAACATCACTGTGAACTAACAGAAAAAGTAGAAGATCTCTAGAAAACAGAAGAGAGATCTATTTCTACTACCACATGATAGACTGTAGCAGATCTGTCAGTAGTCTCAGCAGAAGTAAAAGACAGTCGTAAAGAAGATACATCAATTCTAAGGGTCAGGAATAGAGGAGTTTAAGATGGTATGAGATTTTCCCTTTTGGAGTAATGAAAACATTCTAAAATTGACTGGGATGATGACAGAACAACTCTGTGATGAAAATGAGAACCACTGAGTGTACACTTTGAATGGCTTGTACAAAGCATGGAACTGTATAACACAGGAAATCCAGTGGTAGATGATGGACTGTGGTTAACAGGACAAATGTGAAAATGTTTTCTCCTGAATGATAAAAAATATATAATACTAATATAGGATGTTAATAATTGGGTGGGTTGGGGGAAAATATACCACAAAAAAGATATGGGCTATAGTTTGTAGTAATAGTTTGGCAATGCTCTTTCTTAATTTATAACGTGTTTCACAACAATGCAAGGTGGTGGTGGTGGTGGTGGGGTGATGTATGGGAGCCCTGTATGATGTTCTGCATATTTGTTTCAGAAGTTCACAACTTTTACTATACATGTATTGTTTATGTATATTCATGTATGAATGATATATTTCAGTAAATTTTTAAATGAAAGAAAGACAGTGATAAAATAATGACAAAACATTGTTTAAAATAACTTGGCTTATAATTTTGTATATAAGTAATGAGGGAAAACTAAAGACTATTTCAGGCAAAAAACATTCAAAGGAAATCAGAAAAAAGAAAGAAACTTAAAACACAGACTAAATGAAATTCATAAAAGAAGTTTATGATTTGATTCACAAATTTATCAAGAATTACAGTAAATGGCTGTGTTGTGATGTTTTCAAAAGACTTCCATAAACTTGAGAGAAACAATAGAATGGATAATGGTATTCTTTGAAAATACTAAAAGCAATCTGTAATAGTTATTTTAATATCAGGGAAAAAGAAAACATTTTAAAAACAAATATATGTACACATGTTGCCTCTTTTAAATGTTATACATAGGTTCATGCTAGGATTATCTGAAAGTAAATTAATGATAGGAAAATTTTAAAAATAGATTTAATAAACAATATACTTAGTGGTTAAAAGCTTGGGAATTTGAGTTAGAAATTTTAATTCTTGGCTTTGCTAGTCATTAATTGTGTGCCCTTGAATGAATCACTTAAACTCTTCATATCACCATCATTCAATTTTTTAATGAAAGCAAAAAGTGTAATGATCTGGTAGAGTGACTAAGAGTACTAGTGTGACCTACTGAGAGGATGTAGGATGCAGGAATTTCAGTGCTAACCTCAGGAAAGTCCTGGGCATAACGGAGCAGTTGGTCACATTAACTGAAGAAGAAATAAGTTAAAACACCTTCATGAGCTTTATACTCTTTTGGTCAATGTGAGTAGCTATTATTTCTATAAACAATAATGAAAATACATCAGTTCTTATATTTACACATATTTGTCTATCCAGTCAACATTTAAATATAAATTAAATATATTCTACATCCAGTACAGAAAATTGTGGCAGAGAGTTAAATAAGAGGTGGTTCTTTTAAGAGGATAACTACATAAAAATATATATATATCTGAATATATACATACAGTAAATCCTTTCTGCTGCTATGCATTTTGCAGAACAATGTGCTACATAGAAGAAGGGAGGGAGTGATCAGTTCTATTTGTATGTGATGGCATGGAGAGAAGGATGTGTTCAGGGAGAAAACAAAATCTTCATAATAAGATAATACTTGAAATAAGTCTTAAATTTATCATTTGTTTCCAATTATCTTTAAGAATGACACAAAAATGCTATTTCAGAAACTTAGCTTGCATTATACCCTTCTTGCATAGAACTAATCTGAGCACATCTTTACCAGGTGTGCGTTTGTATCTAGATAATTAAATTGTGTTTTCTAGTTATTTAGAATTCATAAAATCAGAGGAGATTTGGTTCCTATTACGCAATAATTTCTTTGGTCATTTGAGAATTCAGAAAAGCAAGGAAAATTGTAGTGGATCCAAGTACAGAACAGGTAAAGGGATTCAAAACGTAAATATTTTCTCTAAAATATATATGCCAACTCCAAGGTGTTGAGTAATTGTATATTAAGGAATTTGAGTAATATTTTAATTACCCAAAAATACCAAGGCTCTTTGAAACTATTCCAAGATACATTCCAAATCACATTTAACTGATATGAAGTTAGAAGTAAAAACATACTGCTTTCCCTGTATTCTTTTCACAACTCTACTTCTTTCTAACTAACTCTAGGTGTTACTTTTTGCATGAATGGGCAAGTTGCCTCTCATATTCTTAATTGCTGTTCTAAATTGGGAATAACAAAGATTCTTCTTAGTGTTTTTGTTTGGAACAAAGTAATAATATGTGTGCAGCATATGGAGAGTTAAATACTTTCCAAATGCTAGTTGTTTTCCTGAACTAGAACAATAGTGTCCCATTATTCATAAGTTTAAGATTTGCTTGAGGTATCTTGGAGGGCTATAAGGGCTAAAATTAATCTTTCACTTCTTACCCAATCTAGGCATTTTTTTCTACCATGGCAGCGGATTTTCATTTATTTTTAAATTTTCTTTAGAATTTTGGATAAGCAGTAGTTAACAAAAAGAAACTTTGAAAACCTATGGTCTATAACTCTACAATTCTATTAAACACTAACAAATAATTATATATATACTTTTACATATATATACTTTATAACAACTTTACTGTTGAATTTGCATTGATATAACTTCTTTTTTTTCAAAGGAGCATAATAAATCTAAAATAAATGCAAATGACTCAGACAAATTTACTAAGAACCATCTGCTCTGAAAAATATATCTAGTTGATACTCCTGGAAAACATTTATAATGGATTTCGGGGCAGTTGTACGATATTGTGTGGAACATTTCTCCCAACTCAGAAAATAATAAAAACAACTGTGAACCATTATAGTTTTTCCCCTTTTTTACCTTTTTTAAATCACACACTTTGAAGAGCTATAACCATAAAACAGAATGTCTCACCATTCTCTCTGGCCAATTTAAAAACATAAAGGCCCTAAAAACAGATTTACTATATCAGTCAGTGAATAACTCATAACTAAATTGGTTTTATGTGTATTTCACAATATTTATTTAGTGATTATGTGACAATCCAAATGCTTATACAGTCTGTCTTTCCAAGTTCCTGTGCTTGATCCATGGTAAGTTCAGTGCATCAAAATGATTTTTATGATTAAATCTGCTTTGCTGTCAGATGGGCTGTAGAATATCAATAGTTAGACTACTTGATGTTCATATGATATAAGCCTTCATTATTTTAACAAGGCAGACATATGTCCTAGAGGGCATGGATTTTTAAAACATTATCTACCATGAAAACCTAATCCCTGTGAGTTATATCCTCATTGTGGTTGAGGAGAATCTACAATGTGGTAGAAGTTTTATTTTAGGAGCAACTATGATGTGCCCCTTCTTAAATGGTCTGATTTAGAAATTTGAAACCTCATGAGCATACCATTCAAGTTGAATTTTAGCATTTAACCATATTGAAACACACTTTAAAAAATGCATTTGTGTTTTCCAAGAGCAATAACTTCTAGCATATTCATATATATTTTGGAATCTTTTATATATTTTGGGAATTTTGTTTAATATTTTCCTTCATCTGTATTAATAAATTCCTACCTGAAATATTTTTGTTAATGAATATAACAATAAAATTTCATAACAAAACTAAAATATATGATATCTGTAAAATCAAATTATTGGATCAAATAATCTTTATGACTAGAAGCTAAATTT
>JAQZBX010104054.1:0-10994 GCA_029593785.1 Cabassous unicinctus | reverse complement strand
GATCGGCCGGGGGCTCAACCAGCGGGTGGGGAGCACACAGCAGAGTGGGGGACCCCTGGGCTCCAGCCTTCACTGACCAGGGTGGAGTTAGTAGGTTTCCCGAGGGCGTCCAGGACTGGTTAGTTTAAAGCCAACCAGCCGTAAGGGAAAGGGACTGGGGTGTGAGGGCGCTGGGAGGGGCTTCTCATCTGGGCCAGCCGTGGTTCTGGGTGGGCGTGGGGGTGGGGTGGGGGCTCTAGGGGCTGCTGCTGCAGGCCCGGAGAGCTGCTAACCAGGCCACTCAGGTCATCGTGGAGTCAGGGGGCTCAGCAAAGGTGGGGGGGGTGCCAGGCAGCACGCAAACCCGTGGTGGTCGGAGAGTGATGCTCACGACGAGAGGAAAACACTGATCATCAGAGTGTCATGCTTATTATGAGAATTAAACCATTGATCAGTAAAGCACCCCACTTATTATGAAAGTACAAATATTAAATGCTTGGAACCCACAAGGATTGACAAGGCTCGTAGCCCCTGCTTTAGTTTCCTGGCTAGTGAAACAAGCACCATGCCATGGGTTGGCGTAAACAACGGTCATTTATTGGCTTGGGGTTTTGCGGCTAGAAGAAGTCTTCTTAACCTCCCAAGATGGTGGTGGTCAGGGGCTGGCTGCTGGCGATCCCTGGTCCTTGGCTTTTCCATCACATGGCCACGCACATGGCAGCATCTTCTCCTTTCTCTTCTGGATTCTGTTGACTTCCAGCTTCTGGCAGCTCCCTGTGGCTTCTTTTCTGTGTCCAATTTCCTTGGCTCAAAAGGATGTCAGCCGTATTGGACCCAGGCCCACCCCATTCGGTTTGGGCCCAGCTTAACTGACAACATCTTCAAAGGTCCCATTTACAAATGGGCTCACGCCACAGGGCCAGGGGCTGGGACCCGAACCTGCCTTTTATGGGGGACACGATTCAATCCCCAGTAGTACCTGTGAAAATCAGAGGAAAAAACAACCTGAAGTAATGAAAAAAAATTCCAAGCATTTAGGCATTTCCATTCCATATGAAAATGCAAAACAAGGCTCGTATGTTGTTTTTAGTTGGAGAAACTGAGGCATGTAGACTCCTAGTGTGGAGACAGGAGATAGGGTAAGAGAGCTTAGAGGCAGGGACTTGGATGTGAATCCTGTCTTACAGTCCCAGGAAAGTCTTTTAAAATTTCTGAGCCTTTATTTTCCCATCTGTAAGAAGGGGGTTATAGTTCCTACTGACAAGATTATTTTGTGAAAATTGAAGAGTTAACACATTAAAGTGCCTAGAATTAAAAGATTTCAGTAAATGTAGTCCCCCACCTTAGTGCCATTTAAACATTATATTCTTACCCCCAGCATTTTGCATTTATTGTATTTAATTTAAAATGCACATGTGCATTGAAGAGGCTAAATCTTCCTCAAAGCAAATACATTGTAAAATGTTACTGCTAATATCAAGAGTGAATTTATGTTAAAATAAGAGCAAAGCTAACTTTTCAAATTTCAAGTTTGGGGATAAGCTTTTTCTGGGTCAGTTTTATTAGAAATCTATTGTAAATTCTGTGATTAAATCTAAAAACAAGGATACTACTTTTTTTTCAAGACATTGGATAAATTTGTATTGAACTTTTTAGTTGACAATATGAGGTAAAAGGACAATCATTTCTCCTTAACCAGTTATTTTGCACAGCTGTAGTAAAGTACTTTAGACTTTTTAAGGATTTGTAAGGGGTTACGCTTCTCGAAACTTGGGGCTCAAGTAAACAAGTTTAACTTACCTCCTTGGATCCTGCAGTTGACTCTCCCCTTACACACAACTGCAACCAGCTCTAAATTAGTTACATACTTTTTTTTTTTTCAAGTTCCAGTTTTAACATTGCTGATGTCTTTAGATTTGAAGCATGGATATTTCAACCAATATCCACTAATTCCACCTCAAAAATGAGTCTTGTATTTGGTGGGATTTTGGCATCAGGCTGTCCTTTTGTTGTTGGGTTTTCTCCAGGTTCTTGGCTAAGCTATAAGAAATGCATTTCAAGAGCAAGTCGGGTTAGTTAGGCCAGTAATTTATTAAGGAAGGGCGAGAAGAGAAATGGGAGAAAATAATAGAATATGGGTCCCCGGTGGAGAGGAAGGGGCTGAAGAGTGAAAAAGAGGGCTGATTTGCAGACTACAGTTGCCCACTACAGATGAGAAGCCCCCGGGTTTACTTGCATGTTGGTCCAGGTGAGGTGGGGAGAGGCCCGAATGGGGGGTAGAAAGCAAAAACAGGGCCGGTTTGGCCTTTGCACTTACTTTTTGAACCATTAATTATTCCAGCCCTTTGCTAATGACATGGGAGGAGTCCCAGCTGTTTGCTGTTTTGATTGATTACCCCACCTATCAGTCCCCCCGGGAGGGCCTAATGATAAGGTCCCTGGAGAATATCCGGGGCTTCTCCTGGGTTCTGGAGGAAATCTCATTCTGAAGGGGGTTCTTGCAAGTTCTCCCAGCAGCCATCTTGGGGGTACTGATGTCCACGTGGGCTTCCTGCCAGGTTCCAGATCCATCTCTTGATTCCCTGTTTCACTAGCCGGCCGCACTTTCTTTCCACAAGCCCTTCTGGTTCCATGTCCAGTCGAGCCTTTTCTCCTTTACTCATAGTCAAGTGTGCTTATCCCATGCTCTGATCACGGTGCCTACTCCAACCTTAAACTTGACCTTTTTCTTCTTCTTTGGACTTGTTTGAATATTGCTATCCCAGTGTTCCAGTGCACCAGCAGTGAACAATGTCTCCCTTTTGGGGGAACTTGGTTTTATTTCCCTTTCTAAGAGCAGATTTTATATATTTTGGTGGACCCTCATCTAGAGTCTCTTCAGACTTGGTTTGTCTTCATTGAGCTTCACATTTTCCACCTGCTTTGACACTTATAATTTCAATTTCTTTGGAAGGCTTACTTTCAAAATGGTGGTTTTAGG
This sequence comes from Cabassous unicinctus, assembly GCA_029593785.1. NCBI lineage: Eukaryota > Metazoa > Chordata > Mammalia > Cingulata > Chlamyphoridae > Cabassous > Cabassous unicinctus. The sequence continues at coordinate 8,035 of JAQZBX010104054.1, read as the reverse complement.
CTGTAACCAAATGGCCCTTATTAGCTGCCTTGGCCACATTTTTAATGTTTCCTAGTAACTTGTTGCGCAAGAAATGAATCTGAACCATGGTCCTGCAGAAACTTGATAATGTCCTTCTTGAGAGCTGATCACTGCACAGCTGCTCTACGGTGCTTGCCTGCTGAGGAATACCCCGCCATCCCCCCCATGGCCACCATCTTCCTCCACCGTCCGCCCCGGCGGCCGCCATCTTCCTCCACCATCCTCCCCTGCAGCCACTGTCCATCCCTACAGCTGCCATCTTAGGCCACCATCTTCCACTGCCGTCCTCCCCCACGGCCGCCGCCCTCCCCCACGGCCGCCGCCCTCCCCTACGGCCACCATCTTTGGGCACCATCCTCCCATGTGGCCGCTGTCCTCTCCCACAGCTGCCATCTTCGGCTACCATTCTATACCACAAATGCCATCCTCCCCCAAAGCTGCCGCCCTCCCTCGCAGCCACTGTCTTTCCCCATGGCCGCCATCTTTGGCCGTCATCCTCCCCTGCAGCCACCATCCTCACTCATGGCCTCCATCGTCCCCCACAGCCACTGTCCTTCCCCTACGGTTGCCATCTTTGGTCGCCATTCTCCCTCGTGGCCACTGTCCACCCCTGTGTCTGTCCTCCCCTACGGCTGCCATCTTGGGCCGCCATCCTCTCCCGCAGCCGCCATCTTGGACTGCCGTCCTGCCCACGGCCTCTGCTCTGCTGGGCCAGCCCGCCTCGGTTCAGCCTCGCCCCGCCCCTGGGGCCCGAAGGGGGCGGGTTCCTGGGCTATGATGCAGGCTTTGAAACTACATCTTCAGTAAGCCATATATTGGTTGAATTTCCTCATTAAGTATGATAATCTGAAAAAGTAATCATCAAGGACTATTAATTAGTCATTTAATCTTTGCAATTAATTAAAGATATACGATGTTATTATAATTTGGTATTATAAAAATGCATATTATGATTAGAATGCCTTGTGACTTTTCAAAATGCTTTTTTCTAGCAACCTACAATAGTCCTTTATTCTCTGGTTAGAGGCAAAATTAGTAGGGTTTTATTGCTTTTATGTCTGAAACACAAGCAAATGAAGATTTAGGTGGTGTAGAATTTAAAATATTCTTTTCAAGCATTCTTTCTAGTTTTCAAGCATTTAGGAAGAAAAAGAGTGCTCTCCTTTTCATCATCCCGTCTTCTTTCTTATGCACTCGTTTTCTGCATCAATTAACTTCTTATATGTCGTTGTTCCAGATCCCCATTGTTTGACTCACTTGTCAGAAACGCTTGGCGGTAATGCCACAGTAGGAGCTTTGAGCCTCTGAGAGCTGACGTGCAGGGGATGCCTTCTGGAGAACGCTCACCCCACCCAGAAGCAGAGGCGTGGGGAGGGTGAGAGAACTTCGTAGTTGCAAACTTGTCAGTCGATGCATCACCTCTTTCTTCTTAAATGGGACGAGGATGGGTGAGGGCCGTCCCCTGCACGACCTGCATGGACATTCCTGCCTAATTCCTGGAATCCCTGAGGGCAAGGATATGGATTTGAGTGGCTTGGAGATCCTGGCTTCATTGTTGAACGGCTCTAGCACCAGGCACAAGTGTACATCTTTCAGGCAATAATGTCATCATAAGTAAAGCATTAACTAGAAACAAGTATGCATTTAGGACTTTATAGTCTGCATTCCCCACTCTCCAAGGTATCTTAGAATCCTCAATTAGCAGTAGTAGATTGGATGGTTTTTCTCACAAATAACACATAATTTGAAAAAGTGAATCGGTTGAGAGGTTATTGCAAACATATATTACATTTTACCATAGTAGCTATAGGTCAAGGGATAATAATAATTGTTAATCCTTGAGAATTACAATGTGCCGGGTATTCTCTTATGACCCATTCTACCATGCTTCCACCTTTAAATCTTCTGACGGTCTTTTGCGATAAGTTCTTCCACTGCTGCCATTTTCCAAGGAGAGGTCAAGTTGTCCACATCATCCTCAGTCGCCGACTGACTCTCGCTCGGCCCCATGATGGGGTCTCCTTCCCACTGTCTGAGCCAGCCTGAGGGCGTGGGAGCAGCCTCTTCAGCAGCCCGTGCTGAGTGATGGGGATGAAGCCAGGGGAGCGAGGACGGAGCTCAGCAAGCCTCTCGCTGCCCACCGTGGGTCGCCCCAATGTCTCCCTGATGCCCCCCAATGGCACTTGCTGTTATCCATGAGTAAATCAAGGCTCAGAGAGGATGCACCATTTGCCCACGTGAGATTTGATTGTAGGTTTGTCTGTTTCCACAGCCCTTTCGCTTTCTGTGCCAAATTGTCTGGTTACTTGGCTGTCAGATTTCCAGCAGTCTCAGCTGTTCAGATGTATAATCAGAACCGAGAGTTGCACTTGTCCCGAGGCGCCTTGCCAGGCCACCTCTCCCCCAGAGGCTCCTGACTGTTCTGTGTGGATGAGGGGCGCTGTCCAGTGTCCTCAGCCCCTCCCAGGTCGTTGGCAGTAGGAGGACAGGGACTGCCCATACCTTGACACTGCCGAGAAGGGTGGGGAGCACGGTGCATTTACGTCCAGGACGCCCACTGCCAGGTTAACCCCTGGGGGAGCGTCTCTGAAGACCTCCGCTGGGGCAATGGGCTGTGCTGGCAGCGCCTCCTGGCAGCTGGACTGAGGGGAGGTGCTGGTGGACCAGGGCAGGTGGGTTTACCGTGGGCAGAACAAGGCAGTGGAAAAGGCGACCTCAACCAGAGGAACTGGCGCCACTGGGTGGACGCCAGGCCTGGCCCCGCCCTACTCAATCAGAGTTTGGGAAACTCAACTCTAAGATTTCTCAACTTTGGCTACACATTAGAAACAGCTAGAGAGGTGTTTTGCTTTGTTTTGTATTTAAAAAAAAAGACCCAAAATTTTTATGCCCAGTTTGCACTGAGTCCACTTAAAATGGAACCTTTTAGGTGGGCTGAGTTGTTTCCAGCGGGCAGCTAAGTGGCTCTCAGACTTCCGTGGCTTCAGCATCACCCAACAGGCTTGTTAGACAGCATTCCAGACCCCTTGGTCTGAGGAGGGGCCTGGGACCCTGCATTTCCAACAAGCCTCCTGGCGCTGCTGCTGCGGCCTGGGGACCCCATGCTGAGAACCACTGCTCGAATCTGATACAGACCGGCTGCCCAGGGGGATTGTCAGTCACAGGTAATTTTCTCTGTTCTGAATGATGCTTTAAGTACTTTAAAATTATTTTCCAGCATTAAAGAAAGTCTGGATATTTCATATAAAAGCTCAGAGTTCCAACTTCCCTTAAAAAGAAAAGAAAAGAGGGGAGGGGCAAGATGGCGTCGGTTTAGGTGGGCACTCACCATCTCTCTCACAGAGGGCAACTGATTGGGGACAGGATCCTGCCCGAGTGGTCTGGTCCACGGAGTGAGAACCTTAGGGACATCGATCTGGAAGGAGCTAGACAGCAAGGTGGATTGCTCAAGATAAAATCGGAACATAGAAAAAGGCAAGGAAATAGAACAAGAAGAACAAGTGTGAAAGAGAAAACTTAACACACACACAGAACCACCAGCTGAATAAAACTCTAGAGCAGAGACAGAAGCTAATCAACTGAATAAACCCGTCAAGATAAAATGATGACCAGAGGGCAAAAAAAAATTACAAACCATATTGAGAAACAGGAAGACATGGACCAGTCCATTGAAAAAAGTAAAAACCATGAAGAGATGCAGAACATCAAACAACTAATCAAAGCTGTCCAAACAAATATCATGGACCAACTTAATGAAATGAAGGAAGAGATTAAGGATATTAAGAAGACACTGGGAGAACATACTGAAGAAATTGTAAACGTACATAAAAAGCTAATGGATTTGATGGTGATGAATGGCACAATCCAAGAAATCAAAAAGATGCTGGAATCACACAACAGCAGATTTGAACAGGCAGAAGAAAGAATTAGTGATGAGAAAGACAGTACATCTGAAACCAACAGATAGCAGAACAGATAGATAAAAAGATAGAAAAAATCCAGCAGGGACTCAGGGATTTAACTGACAACGCAAAATGCACAAATATACGCATTATAGGCATCCCAGAAGGAGAAGAGAAGGGAAAGGGAGCAGAAGGAATGTTGAAGGAAATAATGGCTGAAAACTTCCCAACACTATTGAGGGAGATGGATGTACATGTCCAGGAAGCACAGCGCACCCCAAACAGTATAAATCCCAACAGGCCTACTCCAAGACTTATAATTATCAAAATGTCCAATGCTCAAGACAGAAAATACTCAAGGCAGCAAGAGAAAAAAGAACCATCATATACAAGGGAAGCACAATAAGATTAAGTGCTGATTGCTCATCTGAAACCATGGAGGCAAGAAGACAGTGGTATGACATAGTCAAAGTACTAAAAGAAAAAAATCTTCCAGCCACGAATTCTCTATCCAGCAAAACTGGCATTCAAAAATGATGGAGAGTTCAAAATATTCACAGATAAACAGAAATTAAGAGAGTATGCCAATAAGAAACCTGCACTTCAAGGAATACCAAAGGAAGTTCTGCAGGTTGAAAGGAAAAAACAGGAGAGAGAGAGTTGGAGGAGAGTATAAGAACAACTAAGAAGACAAAAAGAGAAATAAAAACAACATATGACATACATAAACCCAAAAGAAAATATGGCTGATGAAAGAAATTTGTTGAGAGTAATAACACTGAATGTTAATGGATTAAACTCACCAGTCAAGAGACACACATTGGCAGAATGGATAAGAAAATAAGTTCCATCTATAAGCTGTCTACAAGAAACCCACCTTAGACCCAGGGATTCAAGGAGGCTGAAAGTGAATGGCTGGAAAACAATTATACAAGCAAATAATAACCAAAAAAGGGCAGGAGTAGCTATCCTAATATCAGACAAAATAGACTTTAAATGCAAAACTATTGTAAGAGACAAAGATGAACACTATATATTAGTAAAAGGGGTAATCTTTCAAGAAGAGAGAACAATCATAAACATTTATGCACATAATCAGGGTGCCTCAAAATACATGAGACAAACACTAGAAAAACTTAAGTGGAGAAATAAATGCCTCTACAATTATAGTGGGGGACTTTTAATACACCATTATCACCATTAGACAGAACATCTAGACAGAGAATCAATAAAGAAACAAAGACTCTCAATAATACATTAGAGGACCTGGATTTAAAAGACATATACAGAACACTGCACCCAAATACAGCAGGATATACATTCTTCTCAAGTGCACATGGATCATACTCTAAGATAGACCACATGCTAGGCCACAGAACAACTCTCAATGAATTCAGAAAGACTGAGATTATACAAAGTAATTTCTGTGACCACAGTGGAATGAAATTGGAAATCACTAAGGGCCAGAGAACCCGATTAGGCACAAACATATGGAAGTTTAACAGCACAGTCTTAGACAAACAGTGGGTCAAGGAGGAAATCTCAAAAGAAATCAGTAACTACCTTGAAATGAATGAAAATGACAGCACAACATATCAAAACCTATGGGATGCAGCCAAAGCTGTACTGAGAGGGAATTTCATAGCCATAAATGCATATATTAAAAAAGAAGAAGAACTAAAATTGAAGACCTAACTGCACACCTGGAGGAATTGGAAAAACAACAATAAACTATCCCCAAAGGAAGTAGAAAGAAGGAAACAACAAAGATTAGAGCAGAACTAAATAAAATAGAAAATAAGAAAGCACTAGAAAAAATAAACAAAACCAAAAGCTGGTTCTTCAAGAAGATCAATAAAATTGAGAAACCCTTAGCCAGACTAATAAAGAAAAAGAGAGAGCAGATGCAAATATACAAAATAAGGAATGAAGAAGGGGATATCACTACTGACTCCACAGAAATAAAGAGTATCATAAGAGGATACTTTGAAAAATTATATACCAACAAGAATGATAATTTAGAGGAAATGGACAAATTTCCAGAAACTCACAAACAGCCTACATTGACGAAAGAAGAAATTGATGAACTCAACAGTCCAATTACAAGTAAAGAGATAGACTCAGTCATCAAAAGCTTCCCAACTAAGAAGAGCCCAGGACCAGACGGCTTCACAGCTGAATTCTACCAAACATTCCGGAAAGAACTAACACCAATCCTGCTTAAGCTCTTCCAAAAAATAGAAGTAGAAGGAACATTGCCTAACTCATTCTATGATGCCAACATTACCCTAATACCAAAGCCAAACAAAGATACCACAAGAAAGGAAAATTACAGACCAATTTCTCTAGTGAAGCTATATGCAAAAATCCTCAACAAAATACTTGCTAATCGCATTCAACAACATATCAAAGGAATTATACACCATGACCAAGTGGGTTTCATCCTGGGTATGCAAGGATGGTTCAACATAAGAAAATCAATCAATGTAATACACCACATAAACAGATTAAAAGAAAAAAACCACATGATCATCTCTAAAGATGCAGAAAAAACATTTGACAAAATACAGCTTCCTTTCCTGATTAAAAAAACACTGCAAAAGATGGGAATAGAAGGAAACTTTCTGAACATGATAAAGGGTATATATGAAAAACCCAAAGCTAACATCATTTTCAATGGTGAAGTCTTAAAAGCCTTGCCTCTGAGATCGGGAAAAGACAAGGATGCCCACTATCTCCACTCCTATTTAACATTGTCTTAGAAGTACTTGCTCGAGCACTGAGGCAGGAAAAAGATATAAAAGGCATCCAAATTGGAAAAGAAGAAGTAAAAATTTCATTATTTGCAGACGACATGATCCTATACGTAGAAAGCCCTGAGAAATCTACAACAAAGCTTCTAGAACTTATAAAGGAATTCAGTAACACCGCAGGCTATAAGATCAATGCTCAAAAATCAGTAGCATTTCTGTACACCAATAATGAGCAATCTGAGGAGGAAATCAAGAAAAAAATACCATTTACAATGGTAACTAAAAGAATCAAATACCTAGGAATAAATTTAACTAAAGATGTAAAGGACTTATATACAGAAAACCACAACACTGTTAAAGGAAATCAAAGAAGACTTAAATAAATGGAAGAATATTCTCTGTTCATGGATAGGAAGACTAAATATCATAAAGATGTCTATCCTACGCAAACTAATCTACAGATTTAATGCAATCCCAATCAAAATCAACACATCATTTTTTAAGGAACTGGAAGAACTAGCTACAAAATTTATTTGGAAGGGTAAGAGGCCCCGAATCGCCAAAGACCTATTGAAAAAGAAAATGAAGTTGGAGGTATCACACCACCTGACTTTAAAACATACTACAAACCTACAGTAGTCAAAACTGCATAGTATTGGCACAAGGATAGACATACTGACCAGTGGAACCAAATTGAGAGTTCTGATATAAATTCTTGCATATACAGTCATCTGATATTCGACACAGCTGTCAAGCCCATTTAGTTGGGAGAGAATGGCCTCTTCAACAAGTGGTGCTTGGAGAACTGGATATCCATATCCAAAAGAATGAGAGAGGAACACCATCTCACACCTTATACAAAAATCAACTCAAGATGGATCAAAGATCTAAATATTAGAGCCAAAACCATAAAGACCTTGGAAGATAATGTAGGGAAGCATCTACTGTACCTTGTAATAGGAAATGGTTTCATGGACTTCATACCCAAAGCACAAGCAGCAAAAGAAAAAATAGATAAATGAGATCTCAAAATTAAAAACTTTTGCACCTCAAAGGACATTATCAAGAAAAGAAAAAGGCAGCCTACCCAATGGAAGAAAATATTTGGCAACTATGTATCTGTTAGGAGCCTAATATCCTTATATATAAAGAAATCCTACACCTCGAAAATAAAAAGACAAAAAACCCATTTAAAAAATGGGCAAGTGACCTGAAAAGACGCTTCTCCAAGGAAGAAATACAAATGGCTAAAAAGCACAGGAAAAAATGCTCCACATCGCCAGCTATTAGGGAAATGCAAATCAAAACTACAATGAGATACCATCTTACACCCATTAGAATGGCGGCTATTAAAAAAAC
>JAQZBX010104053.1:0-10990 GCA_029593785.1 Cabassous unicinctus | reverse complement strand
TTTTTAATATCCTAATCTTTAAATTTTATTTTAGTTTTAGTTCTTTTTTTGTTTTTTTTGTTTTTGTTTTTAGTTTTCATGTATTTTATCTCTTATATTTAAACTTATCATTATTATTTCATTTTCCTATTAATTGTATTTGGCTATTGTATTGGCTTCATCTTTAAAAAAGCTTTGGTTCACAGAAGCATTACAACTGAGGTGGGAGAGGATCATTGGTGGGGTGTTTCAGGGATGGTGTGTGCATGGGAGGAAGTTCACCTGAACATATATACAAGGTACATATAAATCCTCAAATATTCGTGGGACATTGTCACAGTGGGTTGAGAATCACTCAATAAATGAGAGAATACTGAATTCCCATCCTGGAGTGCTCTGCCACATTCTCCAAGGGAGCAGCAACAGTCCCCCAAGTGCTGGGGCAGCGTCTGGCAAAGGAGGATGATCCACTGATGGGCCCTTGGTATTGATGACTAGGCTTGTGAGTCTTTGATCTTGAAATTGAAATTGAGCCTATTGTTATGGAATGCCTAAGGGTTGCCTCCTTCAAATGTGGCCTCTCTCTAAGCCAAACTCAGCATATGAATGCATTACCTTCCTCCCAGCATGGGGCATGACTCCCAGGGATGAGCCTCCTTGGCAGCAATGGGTTACTCTCAAGGGCCAATTGGCAATACGACTGGAAAAAACCTCGAATAAAAGGGGGAAAAGGTAAAGACAAATGATTTCATATGGCTAAGAGACTTCGAAGTGAGTCGGGAGGTCATCCCAGAGGTAATGCTTATGCACCTCTCAGTAGGACCTCATAGGCTTCCAAAGTGCATATCACCCCAAACAGAGGGGCTACCGAGGGTTCTGGAGACACCTAGGTCCTATGTCAGGGCTGATACCTCCGGAGTTTGGTGGCTTGCCTGTGGGCCCTTCTTTGGAATTTGTGCTCCTGAGAGTGACAGAGTTGTACTCAAATATGTCTTCTCTGCACATGGTTCATCTGTCCCTTCTTTTCAAATCTATATGTGGTGCTGGAATTTGTAGGCATACATCCAGAGACTGGAGTCTTTGGGCTGTCTATGTGCCAGCTGGGCCTGGAATCTTGGTGGAGTTGCAACTCCTACTCTGCTGCTCATTGGACTCACCCAGTACACCTGGTGGGGAGATGATGATGGACAGTCACCATCCCAGGGAATGGAGAGGGTCTGTAGCTGCAGGCAGGTTAATCCCATCCATCTTACCCATGGGATATAAGCCCCTCTCAGTTGGAGGTGGAGCGGGCATCATCATCCCAGACTCCTCAGGATTGGGGGAAGTGCTATAGACTAGAGTGGACTTACTGGCATTCTTTTGTAGACATATTGTGATTCAAGCAATGGAAGAAATTACAACATTAATGTGGAGCCAGTGACCACTGGACACTCTGGGGGCAGGGAGAGGGAAAAAGAGTTGTAATACAGGGGCTTTTTCAGGACTTGGGAATTGTCCTGAGTGACGTTGCAACGACAGATATAGGCCATTTGATATCATCATATAACATGCAGAACTGTGTAGGAGAGAGTGTGGTCTACAATGTGATCTATGGTCCATGCTTAATGGCAAAGTTTTATATATGCATATCACCCTATTCGTGTTTAAGATGAGGTTTTATTATCTTACATCATCCCATGTTACAGTTTTTAGCATTCTTTCTAATAATATGCATGACCTTAAACTCTTTTTCAACCAATAGTTCTGCTAGTTACAAACATCATGATATGCTTTCATCATTTCTATTCATTTCCAAATTTTTACAAACAACCTTTTTATCAATTCTGCTCAGATTAACCCTAACATTTCCATTCTCTACCCTCATTCTATTTTCTGGTGACCTATATCCTAATTATTAACTCTATGAGTTTATGCAATATATTTAGTTCATGATAGCACAATCATACAGTATTTGTCCTTTTGTATCTGTCTTACTTCACTCAACATAATGTCAGGTTCATCCAGGTTGTCATATGCATCACGAATTCATTTCTTCTTACTGCTGCATAATATGCCATCCTATGTATATAACAGAATTTGTTAACATGCTCATCAGTTGATGGACACCTGGGTTGTTTCCAATTTTTTGCAACCATGAATAATGCTGCTCTGAACATCGGTGTGCAGATGTCTGTTGGTGTCACTGCTCTCAGTTCATCTGGGTATATACCAAGTAATAGTATCCCGGGTCACATGGAAAGTCTATATTCAACTTCCTTTGGAACTGCTAAACAGTTCTCCACAGTGGCTGTACCATTCTATATTCCCACCAACAGTGCATAAACTTTCCTAACTCTCCACATCCTTTCTAACATTTACAGTTTTCTGACTGTTTAATAGCAGTCAGTGTAATAGGTGTGAAATGATATCTCATTGCAGTTTTGATAAACATTTTCCTAATCACTAGTAATGTTGAACATTTTTTCATTTGTTATTTCACTGTTTGTATTTCTTCTTTGGACAATTGTCTTTTCAAGTATTTTGCCCATTTTAAAATCAGGTCTTTTGTCTTTTTATTTTGAGGTGTATGATCTCTTTGTATATCATGGATATTAAATCCTTTTTGGATATTTGATTGCCAAATATTTTCTCCCATTGAGTCAGCTGCCTTTTCACCCTTTTGACAAAGTACTTTGAGGTGCAAAAGTGTTTAACTTTGAGGAGGTCCCTTTTGTCTATTTTATTTTTGTTGCTCATGCTTTGGGTATAACATGACTATATTTTCCTACATTTTCTTCTAGAAGTTTTATGGTTGTCACTTTTATATTTAAGTCCATGACCCATTTTGAGTTACATTTTGTATGAGGTATGAGATAGGGGTCTTCCTTCTTTCTTTTCTATATGGTTATCCAGTTCTCCCAGCACCATTTTTTGAATAGACTGTTCTGGCCCAGCTGAGAGGGCTTGACTGCCTTGCCATAAATCACTTGACTGTAGATGTGAGAGTCTATTTTTGAATTCTCGATTCATTTCTATTGGTGAATATGTCTGTCTTTATACCAGTACCATGTGGATGTACATCATTTTAAAATCAGTATTTGGCAAAATTCAAGATCAAAGCTAAATATTGCCATCATAATAATTTTTCTTTCAGAGTTAAAAGTAACCTAAATTTATTAAATTTTGTTTATAATGAATTATTTTTAGTAAATATTCAAATATTAAATGTCAAAGAACAGAAACAAAATGTTTTAGCCTGAATTATATCTAAATGGCTTCTTTGTCAACTTTAGGGTAAGAAGAAAGCAATAAATAGGTTATTTCATTTTCTGTAAGTTGTTTTTCTTCATAATTTTATACTACTATGTTTACAATGAAAGAATATGATTTTTTGAGTTACATAAGTAAAAAATAATTCTCTCTCTTCATATGAGATTATAGATATACTACAAGGTAACATAAAATTATGTATTTCAAAAAAGCTCAGTTTTCCTAATTACCCCTGCATTATATGCAACTAAATTATTGGAAATAAACACAAACTTCAATTAAAAATCATTTAATAATGCTATTTATCAAATATATCTGAAAAAATTAGAATTATGATGTTGTCTCATATGCATTATTGTGCTTTTAGCATTAAACTAGTTAATTTATCTTAATTGCTTTCAAAATTTCTCTGTTCAGTAGAGTTTTAAAAAATTCTTAGTAATTCTTTTGTAAATTCAGTCAACTAATTATTCAGAGCTTTCCTCTTGCAATAAACATAGGATTATACTTTTTAGTTTGATAGAAATTTGGCATCTCATGAGTATATCATGGTCTCATTAAGTTAAATTGTGAACCCTTACCTATATTAGAAAGTTATTATTCAGGTACTAAGTCCAAATCACAATGTCATTCATTACTGTTGTTACTATTCATTGAAGTTTTTGTGCTGATTAAACCAGGTGGTAATAACAGTGAATCCATGATCATCCATCACACCAATTTTAGGGGTATAAATAACTTTGAAACAGAAAGATATTAATATTTGAAATCTTAATAAAGGATCTGAAGTCAATGGGAGAATTACAGTTGAATACTGAATCCTAAATCAAATATTATCCTATCTTTAGTTAGATGATAGAAATTCCAAAATGGGGAGTCAGAGTTGAAAAAAATAACTGATGTGAAGGACTATATTAATCCCCATGTAATACACAGGAACAAAATCATCTAAGTGTAAGAGGAAAATTTAGCATTATTAGGATATAAACAGTAAACAACAAACTATGTTCAATCATTAGTGAAATTTAGTTTCAAAGTAGATGTGTAATTATATATGTATATGTGATTATAAATGTATATATAAAGATAATGTGAATATTCAAAGTCAGTTAGTCATTAATTAATTAATATTGACTCTAAACATTTTATGGCTTTGCTATTATATTTTTAACTTTTCTAAATCATTGGTGTGTGTAATTGATAATAGTGTTTAAAAACGAAATATATCTCATCCTTCAAAATCAAAGCCAAAACTTTCTAAGGAAAGAAAAGATGGCATCGGGTTAGGAGGGCACTCGCTGACACACTCTCTGAGGATGGCCGATTGTGGGTAGGGTCCTGCCTGGGGTTCTGTGTTGTGGGTGCATGGAGCGAGAAGCTTGGGACATCTATCTGGAGGCAGATCAATGGCATGAATTGATTGGTAGACAGTCATGAGTTTTAAGCCTTCCTGTGGTGGTTAACACAGATGGCTGAGTCCCACCCTCAGGGAAAAAGCCTGGTTTGAGCCGTGACTCCCTCCTGGAAATCCGGTGAGAGGGAGCATACTCTGAGAGTGGGAGGGTCCTGGTGAAGGGTTGAGAGGGGTTTCCTTTCTGTGGAATTGGCTTACTGGAACCCCTTACAGCTTGGGCAAACAAAATACCTGGATTGAATTAACACCAGGCAGAGGGGAGGGGCAAATCTGCTGAGGAAGTTGATTTACCTGGCTGCCAAGAGATATGCCCCAAACTCTGCCTCCCGGTGAGAGGGAGCATTCTCTAAGAGAGGGAAGATTCTGACAGAAGGTGGAGAGGGGTTTCCCTTCTGTGGATTTGGCTGTCTGGACCCCCTCATAGCTTTGGGGAGCAGATAAGCTGGCTTGAAGCAGCGCCAGGCTGAGGGGAGAGGCGAATCTACTGAGGAAGCCTGATTAACCGAGCAGCCTGGTGACACTGAGGCTTGGCTCCAGAAGGGGCAGAGTCAGCCAACCTCATCATTCTGCACTGACAAGAATCAGAGCTTCAGCTCCCCTGGGAAGGCCAGGAAGTGGGAAGTGCTTGATTAGTTTCCATGAGCCTAGTTAGGGTCCACTCAGTGAAGGGGATGGTCTAGAAGAGGACTTCTTTTGGGTCCCTTATTTTGCAAAAAAAATAATAATAATAAGACAGTCACTTTAAAAAATGAAAAATGAATTTTTCTTTTTAATTTAGTTTAATAGCTAAAATCTGCTTCAAAACCTGCAGATAGAACCCTGCAGGGAAAGTGAATGATAAACACAAGCAGGCTGAGAGGTTCCACAATGGCCCTAGAAGGAACACTGTTCCTCCTTAGCTTTGTTTGACTGCTTGCTTGTGTCATTGTTTGGTTTTCCTCTGTTTATTTGTTGTCTCTTGCTTTTCTTTCCTCTTTCCTCCCCATTCCCGTTCTTTTTTCCTTTTTTTTTTCTTTTTAAATAGGTGCTGCTAGCTTGTCTTTTCTTTGATGTGCTTCTTCTTCAGTGATTTCCCATTCTCTGTCTATATTGATTTTGCCTCCAAAGCTATCTCTTCCCCTTCCTTCATCTTTTTGCCTTCTGCTTTCTGTTGTAGTTCTTACACACCATGTTTTTTCATTATCCCACAACTTAAGGGTATCAATTTTTATTCTATCTATTCTGTTTTCTTCTTTTTTAATTAATACTTTTTACTTTCAGCCCTTTTTTCACTCTTTGTTTCCCTCCTCATCATTCTAGCCTTCTACATCATTATATATATATATTCCTCTATTTATTTTCCCAGTCCATTGTAGGTACTCCACTTTTTTTCCTATTACTCTACACTGCATACATGAGTTAAATATTAATTTCACTAAGTCTTACTTGGCCCCTCTTCTAACTTTTATCAATATTACTATTATCCTTCTTCCTTTCTCTGGCCCTAAACTTTTGCCTTCAAGGTAACATAGAAAGAAGCAAGGAAATAAAATAAGAAGAAAAAGTGTCAAAGAGAAAACTTAACACACACACTGAGACATCAGCTAAATAAAACTCTAGAGCAGAGAGAGAAGCTAATCAACTGAATAAACCCATCAAGAAAAAATGATGACTAGAGGGCTACAAAAAATTACAAACCACACCAAGAAACAGGAAGACATGGACTAGTTCAATGAACAAACTAAAAACCAGGAAGAAATGCACAACAAGGAACAACTAATAAAAGCTTTCAAAACAAATATCATGGACCAATTTAATGAAGTGAAGGAAGAGATTAAGGATATTAAGAAGACACTGGGAGAACATACTGAAGAAATTATAAACATACACAAAAAGAAAACGGCTGTGATGGTGATCAATAGCACAATCCAAGAAATCAAAAAGATGCTGGATTCACATAACAGCAGATTTGAACAGGCTGAAGAAAGAATTAGTGATGTGGAAGACAATACATCTGAAATCAAACAGATAGTAGAACAGATAGACAAAATGTTAGAAAAAATCCAGCAGGGACTCAGGGATTTAATCGACAACACAAAATGCACAAACATATGCATTATAGACATGTCAGAAGGAGAAGAGAAGGGAAAAGGAACAGAAGGAGTGTGGAAGTAAATAATGGCAGAAAACTTCTCAACCCTATTGAGAGAGATGGATTTGCAGATCCAGGAAGCACAGAGCACCCCAAAAAGTATAAATCCCAAAAAGCCAACTCCAAGACATATAGTTGTCAAAAGGTTCAATGCTCAAGACAAAGAGAAAATACTCTAGGCAACAAGGGAAGCACAAAAATTTTAAGTAGTGATTTCTCATCTGAAACCATGGAAGCAAGAAGACAGAGGTTTGACATAGTGAAAGTACTAAAAGAAAAAAACTTCCAGCCACAAATTCTCTATCCAGCAAAACTGGCATTCAAAAATGATGGAGAGTTAAAAATATTCACAGATAAACAGAAATTAAGAGTATGTCAATAAGAAACCGGCACTTCAAGAAATACTAAAGGAAGTTCTACAAGTTGAAAGGAAAAAACAAGGGAGAGAGAGTTGGAGGAGAGTCTAAAAACAACTAAAAAGACAAAAACAGAAACAAAACAACATCTGACATACATTAACCCAAGAAAATATGGCAGAAGTAAGAAATTCATTGAGAATAATAACACTGAATGTCAATGGATTAAATTCACCAGTCAAGACACAGATTGGCAGAATGGATAAGGAAATACAATCCATCTAAATGCTCTCTTCAAGAAACACACCTTAGACCCAGGGATTCAAGGAGGTGGAAAGTGAATGGCTGGAAAACAATTTTAAAAGCTAACAATAGCCAAAAAAAGGGTAGGAGCAGCTATTCTAATGTCAGACAAAATAGACTTTAAGTGCAAAACTATTGTAAGAGACAAAGATGGACAATATATATTAGTAAAAGAGGTAATCTCTCAAGAAGAGGGAACAATCATAAACATTTATTTACCTAATCGGGGTGCCTCAAAATACATGAGGCAAACTCTGGAAAAACTAAGTGGAGAAATTATGCCTCTACAATTATAGCAGGGGACTTTACTACACCATTAACATCATTAGACAAAACATCTAGACAGACAATCAATTAAAAAAACGAAGGTTCTAAACAATATATTAGAGGACCTGGACTTAATAGACATATACAGAACAGTAGACCCAAATACAGTAGGATTTACATTCTTGTCGAGTGCACATGCTCATACCCCAAGATAGACCACATGCCAGGCCACTAAACAACTCTCAATGAATTCAGAAAGATTGACATTATGCAAAGAAATTTCTCTGACCACAATGGAATGAAATTGGAAATCACTAAGGGTCAGAGAATCAGGTTAGGCACAAAGATATGGAAGTTAAATAACATACTCTTAGACAAACAGTGGGTCAAGGAGGAAATCTCAAAAGAAATCAGTAACTACCTTGAAACTAATGAAAACAACACAACATATCAAAACCTATGGGATGCAGTGAAAGCTATCCTGAGAGAGAAGTTCATAGCCATAAATGCATATATTAAAAAAGAAAGAAAGAGTTAAAATTGAAGATTAACTGCACATTTGGAAGAACTGGAAAAACAACAACAAACTAAACCTAAAGGAAGTACAAAGAAGGAAATAACAATGATTACAGCAGAACTCAGTGATAGAGAATAAGAAAACACTAGAAAAAAGTAACCAAACCAAAACCTGGTTCTTTGAGAAGATCAATAAAATTGACAAACCCTTAGCCAGACTAACAAAGAAAAAGAGAGAACAAATGAAAATACACAAAATAAGGAATGAGCCAGGGGATATCACTACTGACCCCACAGAATTAAAGAGTACCAAAAGAGGATACTTTGAGAAATTATATGCCAACAAGAATGGTAAATCAGAGGAAATGGACAAGCTTCTAGAAACTCACAAACAGCCTACATTGAGGAAAAAAGAAATTGATGAACTCAACAGTCCAATTACAAGTAAAGAGATAGACTCAGTCAGCAAAAACTCCCAACTAAGAAGAGCCGAGTACCAGATGGCTTCACAGCTGAATTCTACCAAACATTCCCGAAAGAACTAACACCAATTCTGCTTAAGCTCTTCCAAAAAATAGAAGTAGAAGGAAAATTGCCTAACTCATTCTACGAAGCCAAATGTACCCTAATACCAAAACCAAGCAAAGATAACACAAGAAGGAAAATTACAGACCAATTTCTCTAATGAACCTAGATGCTAAAATCCTCAACAAAATACTTGCTAATCCCATTCAAAAACACATCAAAAGGATTATACACCATGACTAAGTGGGTTTCTTCCTGGGTATGCAAGGATGGTTCAATATAAGAAAATCAATCAATGTAATACACCACATAAACAGATTGAAAAAAAAAATCACATGATCATCTCTAGAGGCAGAAAAAGCATTCGATGAAATATAACATCCTTTCCTGATAAAAACACTGCAAAATATAGGAATAGAAGGAAAGTTTGTGAACTTGATAAAGTGTATATATGTAAAACCCAAAGTTAACATCATCTTCAATTGTGAAATCTGAAAAGCCATCCTTCTGAGATTGGGAACAAGACAAGGATGCCCACTATCACCACTCCTATTTAACATTGTCTTAGAAGTACTTGCTCGAGCACTGAGGGAAGGAAAGGATATAAAAGGCATCCAAATTGGAAAAGAATAAGTAAAAATTTCATTATGTGCAAATGATATAATCCTATATGTAGAAAGTCCTGAAAAATCTATAACAAAGCTTCTAGAACTTATATAGGAGTTCAATAATGTTGCAAGCTATAAGATCCATACTCTAAAATGAGTAGCATTACTGTACACCAATAATGAGCAATTTGAAGGGGAAATCAAGAAAAAAATACAACTTACAATAGTAACTAAAAGAATCAAATACCTAGGAATAAATTTAACCAAAGATGTAAAGGACATATACAGAAAACTACACAACACTGTTAAAGGAAATCAAAGAAGGCTTAAATAAATGGAAAATATTCCCTGTCCATAGATGGAAAGACTAAACATCATAAAGATGTCTATCTTATAGAAATTAATATACCGATTTAATGCAATCCCCAAAAAAATCAACACTGAATTTTTTAAGGAACTGGAAAAACTAACTACAAAATATATTTTTAAAGGTAAGAGGCCCCAATTTGCCAAAGACATATTGAAAAAGTAAAATGAAGTGGGAGGTACCACAGTACCTCACTTTAAAGCATACTAAAAAGCTACAATGCTCAAAACTTCAAGGTACAGGCACAAGGATAGACATACTGACCAAAGGAACCGAATCGAGAGTTTTGATATAGATCCTCACCTATACAGTCATTTGATATTCAACAAGGCCACCAAGCCCACTCAGTTAGGAGAGAATGGCCTCTTTAACAAGTGGTGCTTGGAGAATTGGATATCCATATCCAAAAAAATGAGAGAAGAAAACCATATCATACCTTATACAAAAATCAACTCAAGATGGATAAAGGAGCCAAAACCATTAGACCTTAGTAGGTAATGTAGGGAAGCATCTACAAGACCCTGTAATAGGAAATGGTTTCATGAACTTCACAAACAAAGCATGAGCAACAAGAGAAAAAATAGATGAATGGGATCTCCTCAAATTTAAAAGCTTCTGAACTTCAAAGAACATTATTAAGAAAAAAAAAGCAGCCTGCACAATGGGAGAAAATATTTGGCAACCATATATCTGATATGAGCCTAATATCCTGTATATATAAAGAAATCCTATGCCTCAAAAATAAAAAGACAAACAACCCATTTAAAAAATGGGCAAGTGACCTGAAAAGACACTTCTCCAAGGAAGAAATACAAATGGCTAAAAAGCACATGAAAAAATGCTTGACATTGCTAGCTATTAGGGAAATGCAATTAAAAACTACAATGAGATACCATCTTACACCCATCAGAATGGCAGCTATTAAAAAAACAGCAGACTATAAGTGTTTGACAGGATGCGGAGGAATAGGAACCCTCATCCACTCCTGCTGGGATTGTGGAATGGTCCATCCACTGTGGGGGACAGTTTGGTGGTTCCTCAGAAAACTAACAATAGATCTTCCATATGATTTAGCGATTCCACTGGTGGATATATACCCAGAGAATTAAAAGCAAAACATGAACAGATATATGCACACCAATGTTCATAGTGGCATTATTCACAATTGCCAAAAGTTGGACTCATCCCCGGTGCCCATCAATATGGGCTTCATCTTCAAGGAAGGTTTACATCACAGAAGGGTTACAATGGGGGCTGCAGAGGATTATTGGT
>JAQZBX010104052.1:0-10986 GCA_029593785.1 Cabassous unicinctus | reverse complement strand
TGACGTGGGCCGCCTGGGTGGTCTGACGTGGGCCTCTGGGTGGTCTGACGTGGGCTGTCTGGGTGGTCTATCTAGGTGGTTTGACGTGGGCCGTCCGGGTAGTCTGACGTGGGCTGCTCAGGTGGTCAGATGGGCCTCTCTGGGCGCCCTAGGTGGACCCAAGGCCAGTGTGTTTGACCTGAAGGCCATCAGCCGCCTGCTGCTGCTGCCGGGCGTCCTGCCCGTGTTCCTCATCAAGGTGGTCTCCGGCTTCCCCTCAGGTGAGCCCCTCACTGCCTGCCCGGGAGTCCAGGGCCTGGTGCCCCTGGGGCTCGGGGGCCGCAGAGGCCGTGGCCTTGCTCTGCCCTGCGCGTGCAGCAAAAGACCGGCCTCTCTTGGACCCTGCCTCGCCCTCCGCTGGCACAGGCGAGGGGGGAGAACACAGAAGTGTCGTCCCCCTTTCCTCTGGCCCCCTCCGAGCCCTGGCCCCGGGGTACCAGGGAGAGGTGAATGAGGGCGTCGGCGAGGGCGCATCTGAACCCCGCTCACTCCTCCACACGCAGCCCTCGGGTTTCCGCGGCCTCTCTGGCCAGTGCGGGCATTCTGGACACCCGTCTGTCCCTCCATCAGCCCGAGGCCCAGCCCAGCCCTGGAGTGACCCCGTCACTCAACAGCCCTACCCAGCCACCTCTGGCTGGGACCCCAGGGAACAGGGCAGAGGACAGATAAGCGAGGCGGCCGGCTGCTCGAACGCGCTCGAATGCTTCGACGTTGGTGCCAAAAGGCTAAACCCTCTCCTCGGCAGAAAATTCTGCCACCTGTGTGCCGAGAGCTCCATGGGCCGGGGGCTGGCCCCACTGGGCCCCACCTGCCCATCTAGGCCGTTCTTTTGGCTGCAGTGACCAGGACCCAAGCCACCAGCTAGGTAGAAAAAGGCCCCTGAGGGCCACAGGCAGGACTTGGGCCACGTCCTCCCCCATGGGCAGCCTGGGGTCTCCCAGCCCCACCTGCCCGTGGGGTCACTTCTAGAAGCTTCCTGCTCACAGTCAACAGCTTAGGGAATGTGCCAGGTACCTGATGGGTCCAGCCCTGCGGCCAGGTCACCCCTGCTCTCCCCCCAGGACTCTTCATGATCATGTTCTCCATCATCTCCATGGACTTCTTCCAGCTGGAGGCTGCCCAGGCCGGCTACCTCATGTCCTACTTCGGGGTCCTCCAGATGGTGAGTGGGTGCCAGGCATGCAGGGCGGGTCGGTGGGGGTCTCCAGACACGGCAGGCGGCAGGGGTGCTGTCCTCTGCTCCGCCTTCCCGCGACGTCTGCCCCTTCGGCTTCTGAGACCCCCGGCGGCGCCTCCCACAGGCCGCCCTCCACGCTCTGGCGCCCCACCCCGCATCCCACTGCCTGTGGCCTCCGGACCACCGCCCAGCCTCATGCCCACGACCTCAGGACAGCTTTGCGCACACAGCTCCCTGCCTCTTACCAGTGTCTGGGGCTGTTTTAGCAGATGGCAGCACGCGGGAAACACGGAAACGGGCTCTCGCAGTGCAGAGCCAGAGGTCCGGAATCTCCCTGCCCCTTCCAGCTCCCGGTGCCCTTGGCTGGTGGCTGCCTCACCCCAGGCTCTGCCCTGTTGTCCCGTGTCCAGCTCTTCCCTGTGTCTCTGGGTCCAAATTTCACCCTTCTCCTAAGATCAGCAGTCATTGTGTCCAGGGCCCCCCAAGCCAGCGTGACCTTAACTTGCAAAGACCTATTTCCAAACCAGGGCCGGTTCGCCCTGGGGGCCAGGGCTTCAGCAGACCTTCCTGGGAGTCACACTGCAGCCACTCCAGCCCCTGCCTGGCTGCCTCCCTCGTGCCGTCCCTTCCCAGGAAGCTGGTCCTGGACTTTTGGGTGAGGTCCCTTCCTTCTGTTTCCTCACCCCTCCCCATGACGCCCCTGGTGAGGCAGTCGGCGGGGCCCTGGCCTGGGTGGGCCTTGTGGTTTGTGCTGTCCCCCAGCGCCCCTGGGGGGCCTCACAACGGGGCCTTGTGCCTCCACCCTCCTGAGGCTGCTCAGGGGATGGAGTCCCCGGGGGGCACTTGGGGACCCCCTTGGATCCCACGGGCAGCCACAAGCATGCCATCGTTCAGCAGGGTTGGGGGCTCCGGGAGGCTGGGGGCAAGGGGTGAGACTGCACAACCTATGAGCGGCCAGGGCGAGATTCGTACCTGGGACAGCCTGGCTCCAGAGGCCAGCTCTCTCTTTCGAGGGGAGGCTGGGGACAGCTGGCGGGGGCTTCAGGCACAGTGAGGAAACAGCCCAGTGCACTGATGGGGGAGCACGGGGGAGCCCCCAAGCTGGGCACAGGCAAGCTGGGCATCCTGGAGGAAGCAGCCCTGACTCCCTGCCTAGAGCTCTGTCCGAGAGGGCTGGCCAGCACGGAGGGAGGGTCATCCTGGCGGAGGCTGGCCATGCTGGGCCTCCATCCACAGCCTGCCAGTGGTCCCAGGGCCACCAGGGACCACCGGGGCACTGGCAGTGGACGAGGCCAGGAGAGGGGACAGACTCTACAGCAGGGCACGTGGAGCGGCACCTGGCCTCTGCGTCCTGCCCTCATGCGCCAGCCGTGTGGCCGCAGTAGGTTTTCCGATCTTTCAGCATCGCGGGAGACCACAGGGTCTCCTCCTAATGGGCGGATCGGCTGAGCAGAGGGTCCCGAAGGGCCGGCGCTGTGGGTGGGGGTGCCATGGAAATGGCCCCTCGGGGGCCAGCCGGTGCCCTCGGGCACTCTAGGGTGGGCAGTGTCCTGTCCGCCAGCCCCCCTGACACCCCCCCCTGGGCTCCAGGGACAGGTGGCGCCACACCGCCCGGGACGGACGTCTGCCTGCGACAGCCGGGGCGCGGGAGGGGCTATTCTAGGGCCCGCGTGAGCGCAGGGCCTGGTGGCCGCTCCGGAAGCGCGCCCTGCCCGGGCATTCCGACACCTCTGGGCCATCTGCTCCCCGCGCCTCTGGGCCCTGGTGCCAAAATAGCCGCTCCTGGGAGGGGCCGGGCCCTGCCCTGCTGGGGAGGAGAAAGAGGAAAAACAAAAAGCAAACAAACAGTTGATCTCCAGAGGGAGCCGGCCCCGGAGCTTTGCTCCCGGAAGTTGGCTCCCGCCGGCCTGGGCCGGGGTCCCTGCAGCCTTGTCTTTGTCTGGACCTGCCAGGAACCCGCGACCCGGGCCTTGGCCCTGGACCATCAGGGACGGACACAGTGGCCTGCACTGGGCGGGGGCGGGGATGGGGGTGGGGGCTGGGCCGGGGGACGGCAGGGGGACACAGGAAGGAGCCCAGGGCAAGGCCCGGGGACCCCAACTCAGCTCGAATGGGTGGAGGGGTGGGGGAGTGTGAGAGGGGCGTGGTGGGTGGGCCAGACCCCGGCCCGCGTCCAGCCTGGGGGGCGGCCACGGCCCCAGCTGAGTCTAGGACGGTGGGTGCTGAGGACGGGGTTTGGAGTCTGCAGGAGAGACCCCGAGTAGGGTGGTCAGTGAGGGTCCCTGGAGAGGGGGCCCCAGCGCACCTGCTGTGCCCTCACCAACCATTTCCTGCCCCACCGCCGACTCCTGAGAGGCCATGGCACCCACCCCTCACCGTGGTTCCCTGTGCAGGGTTGGGGTGCTGGGGTGGGGCTGTGGGGTCCCAGACCACCCTCCCTGGGAAGGACACATGGGGGAGGACCTCTGGCCCTCACAGACCCACCTGTGAGGCCCCCCGTGGTGGCCCAGCCCCCTCGGCCGCTGTCCGTGGTCTCATTGATCCAGAGAGCTCTGGTGGGGTGGGGGGAGCTCCTGAGCAAGCGCCAGCCCCTCCTCAGGCTCGGGGTGGGCGGGGCAGCATGGCCTGCCCTGAAGGGGAGCAGAGGGGCCTGAGAGGGGCAGGGGCGCTCTTGGAAGGGGCCTGTCCATTGGAGCAGAGACCGAGGTGGGGGAGCCACAGGGCCCCAGGAGTGGGGCACTGCAAAGGCCCTGGGGCGGGTAGAGGGACAGTGGTGGTCTTGGCAGACAGCGGGAAGCAGAGGCCAGGGGCTGCCGCCCTCCCTGTCCCCCTCCTCACTCACCTTGCAGGCCGGTGGGGGACGCACTGCTCTGGCCTCTGTGCCCACCCCCCCCGTATCTGTCCGTGCCTGTCACCAACCCCCCGGTTTACAGCCCGGCGAGGACTGAGAAGGGTGGGTGGGCAGGCCGGCCGCGTGGGTGTGGGCAGACCTGTGCCCCCGGCAAAGTGGGCCTCAGCCTCTGAGAGTCCCGGATGTAGGGCGGGGGCCAGGGGTTCCCTCAGGGTGGGGGCTGAGAGGAGGGCGAGGGGGCAGGGCCCCGCAGAGGCGTGGGAGGGAGGGAGCACTGCCCCTCCTCTGGGGTCCTGCCCCAGCTCAGGCCACCCTGCCAGGGCCAAGCGGGGGCATCCTCCCCTCGGCAGCCCTTGCCCACCCCAGATGCCTCTCGGAGGGTTAGGATGTGGCGGGGGCCAGCAGGGAGCGTGGCCTGGCTTGCGCCGTCTGGGTGAGGGGTGGATAGAAGCTTGGCCTCCGAGGGTAGACCGCAGAGGGAGCCATCAGTACTCGGGGGTCCGGGCAGAGGGGCCAGCCCCTCCCCCACTCACCTGGCAGGGGCTTCAGAGCAGCAGCCTCCACCGGCCCTGATCCTGGACCCCCGCCTGCGGGCCCATGCCCCCCCATCCACGGGCGCCCCAAACCCTGGGAGTGGAGCTTTGCCCCAGCACTGACCAGTGGGGGCTGCCCGGGGCCCAGCAGAGGGCCCAGGCCACTGCTCCGCCTCCACCGCTGAAGCCACTGAAGCCGAACTGCAGGTAGAGGAGGCTCTTTGCAAACCTCCACGTTAGGGTCTCCATTCCTGCTGGCTGCCTATGGGTCTGAGCAGCCTGGGCGCACCTGCTCTTTCCAAGCATGTGGGGAAAGTCCTAGTCTCAGGACTGTGTGAAATTCCTTCCCTCTTGGGTGTGTTGCACAACCCGAAACTTGTCAGGTAGATCTTCCTTTTAAAAGTGGAGACAATGACAAGATGGAGCAGGCCTGGAAATAGGGTTCCTTCCCGGTGGCGGCCGCTCGGGGCCCTGCTCCCCGGCCCTGCCTGGGCTGCCGCGGGGCGCTGGCGTCCAGCCCCGAGCGCTTCCTGCCAGGTGAGGCGCCTGACCAGGCGGGGCCCTGGCCTGGGAGCAACCCCCTCCCTGCCCCCCACCCGGCCCTGCTGAGTCACACCTGGGGCCTCTGTCCTCCCTGGAGCAGCCCGGCAGGGAGCACCCAGGCCCTGTTTTGGGGGTCCCTTAACCTGGGACTCCCACCGCCCTTTGGAGGGGGAAGGAGACCCAGCTGGATGTTCAGGATCTCTGGGGATCCCGCTGTGACCCAAGTCCAGGGAACCCAGGCCTTGCCAGAACTGCCCCCCCCAGCCACCGCCCCCCCCAGCTTCTCCTCTGACCAGCTCTGTGGCCTTGGCAAGTGACATCAGCCCTCTGGGGCTCAGTTTACCCAGTTGTCAACAAGGGGATGGCCCTCTAGGATGGCAGTGATGGTTCCCATCACTGGACCTGCCAGGGCCCCGGCCTCAGGTGGCAGCTGGGACAGAGCCCCCACCCCCACCCTCGTTTGAGGTCCCAGCACATCCTCCTTGTCCGTCTGTTGAGCGTGGCCCTTCCCACCTGGCCAGGGCACTAAAGAGGGCTCTGAGGAAGATGGGGTGACGGGAAGGGGCCCATGAGGAGGTTTGTCAGATGCCTGCTCCCACCCCCTGACCGGCAGTGACCCAGCCCTTCCTTGGTTCAGGTGAGATTAATTCTCATCGGAAGTTAAAGTGACAAGATGACTTGGGGATGTTAAAATCAGGTCCGCAAACGGTTGGCCGTGAGTGCATGTGGCACGTGTGTGCACGTGTGTGCGTGTGGGAGGCACCCGAGCAGGTCCCGTCTCCCCCGGACCGTGAGCCGTCGCGGGTGCAGGTCAAGCTGCTCAGAGTGGCGAGGGCCCCAAGGCCCTGACCGTCGGCCCTCTCGGCACCCACTGCTGCCCTTGCCCTCGTCCAGGTCATCCAGGGCCTGGTCATCGGGCGGCTGAGCAGCAGCTTCTCCGAGGGAGCGCTACTGCGCGCCAGCGTGCTGGTCTTCAGCCTCGTGGGACTGGCCATGGTGAGCCCCCTCGGCCGCCCCTCGTCCCAGGCCTGTCCCCCACACACTGGCGCGCTGGGCCCCCTGCCCCCTCTGCCTCTCTGGCCACTCGGTGGGGGTCCGCAGTCGGGGGCGCTGCTGCGACCTCGGGGGTGAGCCTTCCGGCCCTCGGCACCCTCACCCTGCCCCCGTCCCTGCCCCCTGCCCAGGCGCTGATGTCCAGCACCTTCCACTTCTGCCTCCTGGTGCCCGGCCTGGTTTTCAGCCTCTGCACCCTGAACGTGGTCACGGACGCCATGCTGGCCAAGGCTGTAGCCCCCTCGGACACGGGTGAGCGCCGGGGCGGGGGCTCTGGAGAGACCCCAGCATGCCTCTCTGGGAATCTTCCGACGGGGCCTGGGGTCTGAGTCGGGTAGGACGAGGCCAGGGTGGTGGGCCGCAAGAGGACCCAGGTGGGAGTTCTGCCCCCACCCACCCAACGCATGCAGGCTTGGGAGACAGGAGGAGGGCTTCATGGAGGTGGCATTTGGCTGGGCTTTGAAGCTGGGCAGGAGGTCACTAAGAAGGGAGGAGGGAAAGTTGGCACTGCCGGCCTTGAAGGACATCTCTATTCCCTGACCCCGGCACACAGTAGGTGTTCAGGTGAGTGGGTGCACACAGCTGGGGAAATCCTCAAGGTCCCTGCCTCCAGGAAGCCCCCAGGCCGCCCCCTGAAGGGCAGCCCCCCATACACACAGTCCCCCAGCCCTCACTCAGGCCAAGGGCGTTTCCCCATCCAGACCCAGGGGGCCCACCTTCCTGCCCCCTACCCTGTCCCAGGGGCGCTGGTCTGGGGGAGCCCTGTGGGCTGGTTGAGGGTCCAGGACCCTGTCAGGCCCTCCCAGCTACCAGAAGGTTCCGGGGACTGGCTGACCCTCCCCCAGCCACCTGTCTTGGAGGAGCAGGCCAGGTCTACAGGCCAGGAGGAGCCCTCTTGTCTCAGGGCTGCCTTGGGGGGATCCTTCCAAGCCTGTGACCCTGGGTCCAGGAAGTGCTGGTCTTTGCATGGGCTGGGCCAGGAGGGCTTCCTGGAGGAGGCGGGGCCGTGCTTTGAAGAGACCAGGAGGAGGGAGCAGGGGAGGACAGCCTGGCAGGGAAGAGGGCCTGGGCGCCAGCGGCGGAGCCGTGCCCAGGCCAGGCCACAGGGCCACCCCGCGCCAGGGGCACCGCCCCTCACTTGGCAGGAGCCGGTTCCCAGTGCCAGCCTGGGAACCAGACTGTGGAGGGGGCGGTAATTGCTCCCCAGTGTCTGCGGGGCGAGTGGGCGGTGGGAGTGGCTGCTCTTAAACTGCCCCCACACTGGGCTCTGCCCGGGTGGGGCCTCACTCCCAGAAGGGGCTTGGGCGCTGGGGTGGGGCGGAGGGCCTGGCTTCTAGCCCCTGCTCCAGCCGGGACCCCCCCCCACGGGCTCACAGCCCCACAGGGCTTGTGAAGGCAGTTCAGAGGCCCGGCTTGGGCCAGAAGGGCCGGGGGCCCTGGGAATCAGGCTCGTCACGGGGGCTGTGCAAGAAGCAGGCAGACGGGGTCCCCTGTGTGCTCCCCGGAGCACTCCCCACCCTCTGGCAGTGAGGGGTGGGAGGGGAGGACACGGGGTGCCCATGGCCTGGCTTGAACCCCACCAGGTTCCCCCCATCTCCACACTGGTCACCAGCCCTGCTGAGCCTTCCGTCTGCTCTAGCCAGACCACCTGCCCTTCACGGCTCCCACCTGCAGCTGCAGGGGCCCCTGGGAAAGAGCTGTACTGGGCAGGTGCTCCCACGCCCTGGGGGAGGGGGCGGCCAGGGGGACAGTTCCCAGCCTGTGGCCCTGAGGCCACCTCCCTCGGGCCTGGCAGGGCGGGCGGGGCCTCCTGCCTGACCTCTGACCCGGGTTCCAGGCTGCTCCTCCAGCCTCTGGCGCTGGGAACTTCCGGGACGCCCCACACTGGGGAGGACACAGGGCCACCGAGGCCCCACTGGGGAGGGTGGGGCCGTCCGCGGGGCAGCCCCGGGGTCAGGATAGAAATTTGGGTTTTGCTCCACTCTGAGTGTTTCTCGAGGGCCCTGGGGGTGGGGGGCGGCGGGCGAGGCCCTGCTGCGGGACCACCCTGGCATGACCCCTCCCCACAGGCACCATGCTGGGTCTGTGCGCCTCCGTGCAGCCGCTGACCCGCACCCTGGGGCCCACCCTGGGTGGCCTCCTGTACCGCAGCTTCGGCGTTGCCATCTTCGGCCACGTGCAGTTCGCCGTCAACTTCCTGGTCCTCCTGGCCCTCTGGAGGAGGCCTGTGCCCCAGAAGAGTGCCAAAGTCCAGTGACCGCCGCCCCCGGGCACAGACTGCCAATAAACGCCCTGGGCACCTCTTCTGGCCTGGTTTCCATGGACTCCCACGTAGGCGGCAGAGGGTAGGGAGCTGGGGGGCCCTGGAGGGCTTCCCGGAGGAGGGGGCCCAAGTTTGAGATGGCCCAAGCTGGGCCCCGCCTCGTCACTGTCCGTCCCCCCGGGGTCCACCGCCATGGTCACTCCTGCTGCCCAGCGGCCCTGCTCGCCGCCCCCCAGAGGCGGGGTGCACTCTGCCCACCACCAGCCCCCACATCTCCCATGTGCCTGCCTGTACACCCCATGGGGTCCTCGGCTCCACCTGTGACCTCCCAGGCTCAGGAAGGACATCTAGGAGGATGGCACTTACTCCATGGGGGGACCCAGCAGGGAGACCCTGGGTCCAGCCCCAGAACACAACTGCAGGGGGGATACCAGGCAGCCACCTGAGTCGGGGTCTCTTGGGGGCTTCCCCCATCCTAGGAGCTGATTTGCAGGTTAGCTCCTGGGGACCATACAGGGGTCCTCAGGGTGGGGCATGGGGTGGGGGTCCCAGGGGGTCCAGCAAGTGGAGGTCTGGTCTAGAGGGTGTGGCCCAGCCCTGCCCCTGGTCTCCTGCAGGACTCCCAGCAAACGGACAGCCCCCCACCCCCCCACCCCTTGAGACCCAGCTAGGACTGTGACATTCCCCCACACTGGGTGGGGACACCAATTTCACTTCTTCACTGCCCTGAAGCCAAGGACCCTCCCTGTGCTGGGAGCGGGTCCTATGCCCCGTGCTTCTACCCTCCTCGGCTTGCCCATCACTAGCCCACCCTGGTGGAGGACACGGACCTCCCCAGGCTCTCCCCAGCCTGGTGGCCCTGACACAGGCTGACACGGAGGAGGCAGCCAGGCGGGAGCAGGGGTGGGGTGTCAGGTTCTGGAAGCCGGCAGGGGTTTGCCCGGCAGGGGTTTGGCCTGCTCTCCAGGCTCCCCAGCCCAATGGCACTGGAGGCAATGACGCCTGGAGGCCTCCGCTGAGTCCCCATCTGGGACCCCCTCTGAGGCCCCGCAGGCCGCACGCCCAGGGGCCCTGGTGGCTGGGTCTCCACAGCCTGGAGCTGCCTCTGGGAGCCACTAGGCAGCCGGAGTGGAAGCGGGGCAGGTGGCGAGGGCAGCGGCTCAGACGCTGAGCGGCTCCCCTGGGCTGAGTGGGGGAGTTGGTGAGTGACTGCCCCCAGCCAGCAGGCCACTGGCCCTGCCCTCCCCTCCCCGTGCCACACCCGGGCGCCGGAAGCCAGCCACCTGCCAAACCTCAGGGCACTTGCCAGTCTCCAGCCCCTGGGATGGGGGGTGTGGACAGGGTCCCAAAAGACAGCACCTGACATTCCTTCAACTGACACAGGAGGGGGTCCCAAAAGACAGCACCCTGCTGAGGGCATCCCCAGCTCCCCACGCCCACCTCCAGCCGCCCCCCTCCCCAGCAGGAAACTCACTGCGCCACAGCAGCTGGTAGAAAAGAATTCAAGTCATTTATTTGGAATGAACACATTGATGCAAAAACAAAATATTAAGACATTTGACGACAAATAACCAGTAAAATAAATACATAGATACGTCCAATAATTTAAGTGCGCCCGCACAGCGGGCGAGGCTCCGCACCGCAAGGACGCCCGGGCGGTTGCGGGGAGTGGGGGGCGGGCAAGCCCGGGCTTAGTCCTCGGCGGGGCTGGGGGTACTGGAGGGGCTCCCGCCGTCCCGGGCTCCCCGCGCGCCCCTCGGCTCCTGCCCCGCGCGGCCCCGCGGGAGGCTCCGGGCCGACTCGTCCAGTCTCTGGCTCCTGTGGGGAGAGGGGAGGGCTCAGGGGTCTGTGCCGGGGTCCCCGGGCCCGCGACGCGAGAGGAAGACGCGACGGCCCCGGCAACGCGCCCCAGAGACCCCCTCGAAAGCGTTTCCGAGGCGGGCAGGGCCCCGCCGCGACGTTCGGAGTCGCCTCGCTTTCCCCCGAGGACCGCGTCCCCGGCCGGGGCGAGCACTCACCGCGCGGAGGCTCAGGGCGCCCGGGCCGTGCGCCCGTCGGGGGGCGCGGGGGCCGCGGCGCGCTCCTGGCGGCTGCGGACGTCCTGCAGGGCGCGGCGGTTCTGGAAGTCGATGAGCGCCAGCGTGATGGCCGCGTTCCAGCAGCTCTCGCCCGCGCAGCGGAAGTCGATCTCCTTGCGGTCGGTGGTGACGATGGTGAAGTAGACGTACTTGCCCGTGCGCTCCACGCAGTCCACCTTGAGGATGGAGTGGAAGCGCAGCTCCTTGGGCCGCGCGCCGGCGCCCGCGGGGAAGAGGCTCAGGCGGTCGGGGGTGAGCACCCCGCGCTTCTTCTTCCACAGCTGGAAGAAGCTGTCGCTGCGCTTCTCCAGCAGGCCCTCGCGCAGCACCTCGCCGGGGGGCTTCATGGCGCGCGGGCTCGGCACGGGCCGCGGACGCGAGGGCTCGGGTGGCGGCGGCGCCGGCTCTGGGGCGCGGCGGCCTGGAGCCCCTTATATAGGCCCCGCCCG
>JAQZBX010104051.1:0-10987 GCA_029593785.1 Cabassous unicinctus | reverse complement strand
ACCATTTTATATAGCAACCAAAGATTGTAAATCCATGGTCAGAAGGCTAGCTCAGGTCTTTGCCTGAATAAACAGTTGTGTAGATTATAACACAACAACAATTTTAAAAAATTCAGAATATTTTACATAAAATTCTGGATTTCCAGCTATAAGACAGTAAGTAACAACAAAAGGATGCAGCTTGGGATAGAATTTTTTCATGGCAGCTTTTGGTTGGCTTAAGGAATGACTGCCCCATTTGAGATAGGACAGCAGTGCTCCAGTTCTCCACAGTACCCACCACTCCATCTTACTTGACCCTGTTTCTTTCATTCATTTACTTGACTGGCAGGGACCCTGTAAATAATTGAGTTTATAACGTCTGCATAAAGAGATGGTTGCAGAATTGAATTAAAAGTTCTTCAAGATGTCTTCCAGGAAGTCTTACCTAATTTATATCTTCTCCAAGGCTCATAATGTTGTCTCTATCTTCTAGGCTTTCACTCCCCTTTATAAGCCATGCCAGTCCCCTGGATCATGACCTTGAAATATCTTGTAACTCCAATTATACCCTTGCTCCAAAGAACTAATGGCTTCTGGCTTTAGTGTTTACATTTTTTACTCCAGGCCAGGTTTCTGTAAACTGTACTCAAGCCACCTTGGCCTTGTTTTGTTTCTACCAATACCAAACCTGCTCATACTTCAGGTCTTGGCACCAGCTGCTCCTTGTGCTAGGATGGCCTTTAGCCATGTCTGCCCATAGCTGGCTCCTTCTTGCCATTTTACTCTCAGTTTAAATTCCATATCCTCTCTTTATTTGGCCAAATAAAACTTAAAAAGACATCATTGAGATAATTAGGGGAACTTTGAAGAGTATGGGTATTAGATAATATTAAGGGATACTTATTCATTTTTAGGGTGTGTTGATGATATTGGGATTTTGTTGTTATTTTGTCCTCATTTGTTAGAAATGCTGATGTGTTTATAGATGAAATGGTATGGTGTCTGGGTTTTGTTATAAAATAT
This sequence comes from Cabassous unicinctus, assembly GCA_029593785.1. Classification (NCBI taxonomy): domain Eukaryota; kingdom Metazoa; phylum Chordata; class Mammalia; order Cingulata; family Chlamyphoridae; genus Cabassous; species Cabassous unicinctus. Next base: position 9,982 of record JAQZBX010104051.1, on the reverse strand, counting down.
TCCAGAAAATAAAAGAATAGGAAGTATAAGAGAAGTAAATGAAGCAAGATTGGGAAATAAGTACATGGGGATTCATTATATTATTCTATCAACTTTTTGCATGCCTTAAACATATCTTAATAAAAAGATACGTGGGAAATGGATGTAGCTCAAGCAATTGGGTTCCTGTCTATCATATGGGAAGTCCAGGGTTCAATTCCTGGGGCCTCCTGCTGAAAGGCAAGCTGGCCCATGCAGTGAGCTGGCTCAAGCAGAGAGCTGGCCCATGCGGAGTGCTGGCCTGCGTGGAATGCTGGCCTGCGCAGGAGTGTTGGCCCAGGCAGGAGTGCTGGCGCACACAGAGAGCTGGTGCAGCAAGATGATGCAACAAAAAGAGACACAGAGAAGAGACAATAAGAGATGGAGCACACCAGGGAGCTGAGGTGGTGCAAGAAATTGAGCGCCTCTCTCCCACTCTGGAAGGTTCCAGGATTGGTTCCTGGTGCTGTCTAAAGAGAAGACAAGCAGACACAGAAGAACACATAGAGAGCAGACAGTGAGTACAAAATAATGAGGGGGGTGGGGTCAGGGGAATAAATAAATAAATAAATCTTAAAAAAAAAAAAAAGGTATGTGCTTCAATAGGCCAGTCTAAAATCATTACTTGGTCATTCACTGAAACAGCTTTCTCTTTTAATTCTCCATCACACCAATCACTCCTAGTATTTTATTATTTTTCTCCTAATTTGCATTTGGGTATTTTTAATTGTACCTCCTCCTTCCACCTGTCATCCCAGTATTTAAACTGTGACTCCCTAACCAGAATTTGGGCACCATAAGCAAAGGGGCATTTTCTTTTCTTCTGTTCACTGCTACATCTCAAAGATTCCCCTACAACAATACCTAGCACATGGGAGGTGGTCAGTAAATGATTGCTGATTCAATGGTCCAGACATCAATCTCCAGAGACCATGTCCACTCACCTCTGTGCCCATGTGGCTCCTGGTCATGGTGGAAGGTCTCTGAGCTAATTGCTCAGGAGCTGATTCTTCAATGAATTCTCTGAGCTGTACTTTATGACAGGCTTCCCTAAGGCTCTTGATTATTTTTGGGTTTGTATATGAAAGCAGTTTGGAAGCCCTAAGCAAGAACTTGTGGTCTAGGGCAGTGTTAAAGTATTTTTAAATTCTTTTCCTTACCCATTTTTAATGACCATTAACACTTTATTTAAAAACAACAACAACAATACATACTTAGATGACTTATAGATTAAACTTTAACTCTGTGGAGACCACCAATGAGTTACTTTGGGTTGTCAGATTATCTCATTTGGGGGGAATACCTTGTAATAAAGATTTTCTGGTATCTCAATATATGTATTTGAACTTTTTTGGAATGTCATTGACTTGCAGGGAAGGTTGAAATGGAAGACATGGTGTCAAGATAATAATCTCAATATAGTAAATTACAGAGCTCACTATGTGTTTTAACGGCAACTGACCTGACTTGAACTTTTAAGTTTAAAGAAGAGAGTGTAGAGTCATAGTTACATATTAATAGTAATTCAGCTTTTCAACACTGGGAAAAGTTTTGCTGAAGAACAAATATCCTGAGACTCCATAATGAACTATTTGGGAACTGCTAATCCTTTGTAGCTACTTAGAAAGTATGTTCAAATCTGTGCAAGAAAAACAAAATTAACAATAGAAACTGTTTTCTGTGTCCTCTTTTTGTGCTCATTACAAAAGCCTCGTTGGTTTCATGGATTGCCTTTAATATATGTAACAAAGTGTAAGCATATATATTTATGCTACAAATGGAGCACTTATAATTTTAGAACAAGTTGTCATATTTGTGCTCCATGTCAGATTTTATTTGAAAATGGGACTTTGCAGCTAAATGAAAACAAATAAAAACAAAACAAACAAAAATACTGGCTTGGTGAAGGGAATAATGGGGTTTAGAGGTAGATGGCTGTTTTAGTTTGCCAAAGGGCTGCTAATGCAAAGTACCAGAAATGGATTGACTTTTCTAAAGGGGATTTATTTGGGGTAAAAGCTTAAAGTTCCAAGGCAGTGAAATATCCAACTCAAGGCACCATCAGAGGAGCTTTCTCACCAAAGTCAGCTACTGTTGATCCTGTTGTCTGGCCATGTGGAGAAACAAAATGGCTGCTGATCTCTGCTGAGGTCTCTGCCTTCCCCTCCAGAATCTACCATCTCCTGGAGCTCAGTTGTGGGCAACCAGGCATAGGATTTGTCTCTTCCAGGCCTCCTCTATCAATTTCAGTTGCTCCACTTTCTGAGTTCAACTGTGAGCTACCAGGCATATGGCTCATCTGTCCCTGGGTCTCCACTCCTTGAGCTTCACAGGGCTTCTTTTTTCCTCTCTCTCACAAGCAGGATCAATATAATATGGTGGCTCCCTTTTCCTGTGTGTGTTTCTCTCTGCATCTACATTTTCATCCAACCTAGCAAGAGGGTGGAGACTCAACCTGAGTCACACCTCACTGACATAGTACCATCAAAAGGGTCTCACACCCACAGGAATGGATTAGTTCTCTTTTTGGAGTTCATAAAAGAACTTCAAACTGTCACAATGGTCTCAGATCCAAATTCTAGCTATGCCCAATAATGTATCTGTCTCGTAGTAGGTATTTCATAAATACTAGCCAGCTATGGTGACTTTTCCATATTTCTGTCTTTGCTGAATCACCTGCCTCCATGCAACAGTCTTAGGTTCTCGAGGCTCTTCTTCACCTAAATATCACATGTGAGGGAGACACCACTCTCTATGTAAATACAGTCCTTATATTCAGTAAGCCAGGAGGAACATAGAAGGCCAAGGAACATTCATGAAAAAGCTCTGGGTAATCAGGACTGTCATACCCTAAGCTCCAGTGGCAGCTCAGCTCCTTCAAGAATTTTGTTTCTCCAAGAGGCCACCAGGACAATACAGGCCTTATGTGGAGTCAGCTGCCCAGATCTCACCTCCTGCCACCCACCCCATCACCAGCTTTGGGGACTGCCAGTAATCTTTTCTACCGTGGACAAAATAACAAAGGCCAGTCTATTTCCCTCAACACTGGAGATGCCCATCAAGGGAAACAGAGCAGGTTTTCTTCAAATTCCAAAATAAGTTTCAGCCAGAAGGCCAAGCTGGTTGAACTGGGAGGGGGTGGGGTGGACAAGGCAATGGGGTCAGATAGGAGGCTGAGAGGCATTGGCAGGTTTTCTAACTTTGCATGGAATTGGGCACGGGGGAGAGTGCTGAGGGGGTGGGGCTCCAGAAGGGGGAATGAGGAGATGTTGCCAGAACTGGCTGGCTCCAATCATGCACACTTCTGGCAAGAGGACAATACCTTTGGATGAAAAAATCTCAAGATGCTGCTGTGAGGAAGGTAGCCCTTCTTCTGCTTAAGTGTTTGTCAAATCCTAAAGTCAGTTGCCTACTTTATTAGATTCTAGGCGAGAGAGTTGATCCTTTGCAAAAACAAAGCCGACAAACAGAAAACAAACCTGTCTTAAATAGGTCATCAGAGAAAAAAACTTCATCTTGGCCTTGACAATCAAGTTTCCTCTCCGAGTTCCCTTGCAGGCATCAAGTCTGCTCTATTGTGGTACTGGGGTAGCCTCCTCTCATCTCCTTGACCCCAGCCCTACTCTCTTCTCTTTGCTCTGCACATGGCAAGCAGAATGGCCTTCATAGCTAGTGTGGTGATGATGCCATTCCCTGGCTTTAAAGTTTTTATTCTCTGCATTGCCTATAAAATAAGCCTAAACTCTTGATCTTGCATTCAAAACTTTCTACAATGCCCTCACACTACTGTTTTTCCAATTTTAGACTTTAACTTTTAGAGTAGTTTTAGGTTTATAGAAAACTTGTGCAGAAAGTACAGAGTTCCCCATAGACCGCCTCTCCATCCCTCCACAGCTTCTCCTATTATTAACATCTTGCATTAGTGTGGTTCATTTATTAAAATTGATGTACCAATAGTGTTACATTGTTATTAACTAAAGTCAAAGTTTATATTAGGACTCATTCTTTGTGTTGGTTTTGAAAATGCATAATGTCATGTATTTGCCATTATAGTATCATACAGAATAGTTTCACTGCCTTAACAATGCCCTGCTCCATCTATATGCCTCACTGCCTCCCTCCTGCATCCTTGGCAACCACTGATCTTTTTACTGTCTCTGTAGTTTTGCCTTTTCTATATGTTATATAGTGAGAACCATACAGTGAGCAACTTTTTTATCTTCTTTCATTTTGCAAAATTTATTTAAACTTCCTGCTTGTCTTTTTGTAGTTTGATAGTTCATTTCTTCTTTTTATAACTGAATAATATTGCATTGTACGGATGTACCACAGTTTATCCATTAACTTATGAAAGGACATATTGGTTGCTTCAAATTTGGAGTAATTATTAATAAAGCTGCTATAAATATTCATGGGTAGGTGTTTGTGTAGACCTAAGCTTTCAACTCATTTGGGTAAATACTAGGACTGTGATTGCTGGACTGTATGGTAAGATTATGTTTAGAAACTGCCAGGCTCTCTTCCAAAGCAGCTGTCCCACTTTACATTCTTACCAGCAATGAATGAGAGTTCCTGTTGAGCCACATCCTCGTCGGCATTTGGTGTTGTCAGTGCTTGGGATTTTAGCCATTCTGATGGACATGTAGCGGCATCTTCTTGTTTACAAACTGCTTTTTCAATCTCATTTGTTTCTATAACTTCCAACAGCTTATTTCCCAATTAATTTTGCTCTTCCCCATTCACACTTCTTGCTCTCTAAACTCCACATAGCATCTATTGTTCATGCAACTCCCAATGCCACCCCTCCCTTCCCATTCCACATTTACATAGCATTTCACCATGTAGCCTCATTTTAAAAAGGAGGAAAGAGACCCATGGTGATGAAGTGAGACCACCAAGCTGTATGTTATAGCCAGCACAGAAACACTGCAAGTCATAATGGGCACAGGGACTGTGATGATTAAGTTCATGTGTCAGCTTGCCCAGGTTATGGTGCCCAGTTGTTTGGTCAAGCAAGAACTGGCCTGATTGTTAATGGAAGGGTATTTTGTGGATTTAAATCATTAGTCAGTTGATTGCATCTATGGCTGATTACATATATAATCGACAAAGCAATAAGAGAAGTCTCATTCCATCAGCTGGAGTCCTTAAAGGGAGAACTGGTGATTTCAGTAGTCAGAAGGAAGAATTTCTACCTCTACTTTATTATTTTTTTTTGAGACTTATTTATTTACTTTTTAAAAATCCATTTTAACCTCCCCTCCCTGCCCCCTCCCCACCCCCTGTTTTTGCTGTTTTGTGTCCATTCCTTGGGCAATTCTCCGTGTCTGTTTCCTGTTTCCAATTCTCTGTGTCTCATCCTTCTCCTTCTGTCTTCACCAGGATTCAATCCTGGGAACCTCCGATGTGGGAGAGAGGCGTTCTGCCACCTGTGCCACCTCAGTTCCTGGTTTTTCGGCAGGTCTCGTCTTGGCTCTCCCCTGCGTCTCTCTCCTGTTATGTCATCATCTTGCTGCGTGGTTCGGCGGGACCTGATGGCTCACCCACTCGTGGGGCCTGATGGCGTACCCACGCACCACCTATATTTTTCTTTATTTCACTGGGAGGTCCTGGGGATCGAACTCAGTTCCCTCCATATGGGAAATGGATGCCCAACCATTTGAGCCACATCCCCCCCTCAACTTCTACTTTAGACAGCCAGCTTCTAAACCTTCATTGGAGTTCCCAGCTTATAGCCTGCCCTGAGGAATTTGGTCTTGCCAATCCCCATGGTTGTGTGAGCCAATTCCTATTTATGATATAAATATAAATATCTCCTGTCAGTTCTGCTTCCTTGGAGAACCCTGACTAATACAGATTTTAGTAATGTGAGTCATTTTTGAGAAACAGAATCTTAAGGATGAGATTTTTAAATTGGTTATGAGGTTATTGGAATTTGTTCTCTAATCTGATTAGATTAAAAGAGACGAATGACTCTATTTCTAATGATCTTATAACACTGATAGTCCATGGTGTGAATTGGTAATACATCAGGTACTGCTACTCAAATGCTTTTAAGAGGCAGGGCTCTGGGTGACAATGTATTTGATACCCTAATGGAATTTTGTGCAGTTAAAAAGTATAATGATTTTGGTTGGTTGTTCCTTAATACACTGTATATATTTGTTAAAGTAAGGGATGAGCTCAGGGCTTCAAATACCCAGCTCAAGTGCTGCATGAAGAACATGAAAATTTCTATGTGTGCCCTAAAAGAAACTTATTTCTTATAGAAGCAGACTTGAGATTTCTGAAAATCAGACCTAGAGTCTCATTGTATGAGAGGCTAAGTTGAGATGCAAATTGAATTCCCAGTCATGCAAAGCAGATTGTCTGCTATTAAAGTGAGGGCATTGGTGGGCAAGAATAGCATCCTGAAAATTGAAGTGGGAACACAGGGGCTTGTAACAATGATGCTGGAGACATTAAAACCCTAGATTCTGATGAGTCTACTTTGCCAGATAAATTTGTAATAGTCTGCCCTGAGGAATCAGCCACCCCACAACCACCTGAAGAGATTAATACTCCTGTGCCTTGCAGCTGCGTCCCCTGAGGAAACTGCAACTGCCCTCAAATCTCCATCTGAAGAAATTAACCCTGTTCCACGAGATGAAGCTGCAATGGATGCCCTGAGGTAGTTGGTATTTAAGACACCTTTAATTCCTCTCATGACCCACTACCACCCCTCTTCTCTTCCAGACATATAACTAGACTGAAGTCCCAACAGGCCTGAAAAGGAACAAAGTGTGAACCATGAGGAGGTGCACTACACTCCAAAAGAACTGCATGATTTTTCCCATTTATATAGACAGAAATCAGGGGAATGTGTGTGGGAAAGGATATTAAGGGTGTGGGATAATGATGGAAGGAGTATAAAGTTGGATCAGGCTGAATTTATTGACATGGGCCCACTAAGCAGAGATTCTGGATTCAGTGTTGAAGCTCAAGGGGTTAGAAAGGGCTCTAACAGTTTGTTTTGCTGGTTGCCCAAAGCATGGACCAACAGGTGGGCTACATTACCTGTAGTCAAAATGCCAGAGCAGCAGCTTCAATTGGAGTCATCACCTGGTAAAAAGTAGATGAGGGGACCCAGAGGTTAAGAGAGATAGGAGAGTTAGAATGGATTTATCATGTAAGATCTGTTTACCCACCTTTCACCAGGATATGAGGAATAAATTTGTGAGAGCAGCTCTGCCTTCCCTGAATAGCTCTGTGATCACTCTTCTCTGCAGTTCAGATATTACTGTGGGAGTTGTTGTCCTGAACTTGGATCCTGAAACACAATGGGGTTGGTCAGATCCCAGGTTGGCAGAAGCCAAGTGGCAGCACATAATAGCTAAAGATAAGGTAAGCCTGGCTACCATAATGGGCAGCAGACTCAAAGCAGTAATCAGAGTAGTCTGACTTGCAGGGACCTATAATGTTAGCTAGTAGATCATGGAGTACCTAGAAGTGAAATAGAGGGACAGTATACCAAGCTCTTAGTTGATCTGTAAGCAGAAGAGTTCTAGGCCAATTGAACAAAAGTCTAATTTGAATCACAAAAACAGAGAATGTCTCAATCAATTCCCAGGCTTGAGACAGTTTACATGGCCAGAACCACTCCAATGAAAGGAAGGCCTGTTCCTCTTGGGGGAAGGATCCTGTTACACTGCCAAAAATATATATTGTTACTCTTCCTCCTAGCCTTCCCCAAAGAGACCTGTGACCTTTTACCAGGGTGACTGGGGAAAAGGAAATGATCATATATTTCAGGGATTATTAGATACTGGCTCAGGGCTAACATTAATTCCAGGAGACACAAAATGTCACTGTGGTCTACCAGTCAGAGTAGAGGCTTATGGAAGTCAGGTTATCAATGGAGTTTTAGCACAGGACTATCTCACAGTGGGTCCAGTGGATCCCTGGACCTATTCTGTGGTTATTTGCCCACTTCCAAAATGCATAAATTGAATAGACTTACTCACACGAATTGGCAGAATCACCACATTGATTCCCTGATTTGTGGAGTAGGAAATGCCTACTTATGGTAGGAAAGCCAAGTGGAAGCCACTAGAACTTCTTCCACCTAGCAAAATAGAAAATAACAATACCATGTTCCTGGAGGGATTACAGAGATTAGTGCCACCATTAAGGAGTTGGAGAACACAGGGGTGGTGATTCCCACCACATCCCCATTCAACTCTCCTATTTAACTTGTGCAGAAAACAGATGGCTCTTGCAGGATGACAGTGGAGTATCATAATCTTTACCAGGTGATGACTGCAATTGCAGCTGCTGTCTCAGATGTGGTATCAGTGCTTGAGCAAATCAGTACAACCCCTGGTACCTGGTGTGCAGCTATTGATCTGGCAAATGCTTTTTCTTGATACTTGTTAGTAAAGAACACCAAAAACAGTTTGTTTTCAGCTGGCAAGGCCAGCAATACACCAAGGAGAGCATTTTCCTATTGTACAAAGCTGGTTCAGGCACCCTCCTCTGCAGTCAGGATGGAAAAGAAGGTGGGGGGGATGTTCTGGGTATCCAAATCTGCAGGTAAAATGGGGCCCTGGCAACACTATATTAAAGTGATATAGAATCATTTATGGGGCATCAGAGTGGAGGTCTATATTCCATGGTAATATGGGCTTCTGATGGCCCAGTCTAGACCTACTTAACTAGTTCACACTAACAGATATCTATTGAGCACTTACCAATTAGCTGCCAGTGTTCTTATCTATGTATTACCTTATTGAGTACTTCTGCCAACCCAATAATATAGCTCTATTATTATCCTCATTAATAAAGGAGGAATACGGGGCACAGAAACATTACGTCTCCAAGATTTCACAGCATTAGAACTAGATATTCAATTCTACATGGTCTAGCTCCAGAGAAGTGAACCTGGAACCTCATACATGGGAAGCAGGTGCTTAAACCACTGAGCTATACCCGCTCCCCAAGAGATCACACTTTTAACCACCAACCAGCTGCCTCTCAGTTACCACCTGTGTGAATTATACATTTTACGTGTTCTAAGAAAAGCCTCAAGTTCTCGTGAGTAACTTTTCGTAATGGGCTCAGTCCATGCTAATTAATGTTGTCACAAGAAGATACTCGTTTATGATCCTAGTGTACTGCAGAAGGGTCCCAGTGAAATACTGGCACAATACTGACCAGTATTGTCATGGATGGCACAGGGCTTGTGGGGTAGGCTGGCTCCAAGCTGCTGTGGTGAACAATATCTGGTAGTTCAAAGGATGGCAAACTAACCTAGTTCAAGTTGGCTTAAGCCTAAAAGAGGGATTTGTTTTTATAAATGAAATGTGCAGGCTAGAGCCAGCGCTCAAATAATCTTCCTAGAAATACGTCTTTCTTCATCTCTCAGTTTTGCTTTCCCCTATGTTGGCTTATTTCTCTTTGGGTGGCAAAGATAGTCACCATATCCCATCTCTCCTCACATACATCTATCAGTTTAGCACTCTATCCCCAACCCCAGGCAAAGGGCACGTCTCTTCCCTAAGAGTCCCATTAAAGCCTGGGGAAAGGCTCTCATTTGTCTGCCTTTAGCCACTTGTCCATCCTTGAAACGATGGCCATGGACATATGGGTACAGTATTCTGATTGGCCAAAAGCAGCTCGGCTTGCTCGCTCAGTTCCACAAGAGGAAATCCGGGTGCTGTTCCTAGAAGGGGGAAAGAAATCCAGGGGTAGATTAACACAGTCTTCCACTACAGAGCAATTTAAATGAAGGCTGACAATCTTCATCCCCACAATGGAGAGCGAGTTCTTGAGTTCTCACGTAGAGAGAACAACCCTCTCTACATGAATTGGGGAAAATTAAAATTTGGCCTCAACTGCTTTCCATTGCACCTTCACCATTCAGTCCAGGAATGTATCAGACTCTGTGAAAAGAACCGTGAATAGCCCTTTGCATGAGCCAGCGACA
>JAQZBX010104050.1:0-10958 GCA_029593785.1 Cabassous unicinctus | reverse complement strand
ACTTCCATTAAAGCCAACTTTTATATTTATTTTCTTCCTTGTGTTGTAACATATTAAGTGCCTTCTCATTTCTATCTGGATATGTTTTTTCATCTGTTTTCCTTGTGGTTACCATAGGGTTAAAATTTAACATTCTAAATATATAACAATTATATTTGGTTTGATAGCACCTTAACTTCAGTAGCATGACCACCATCTATTTTTATGTACTTCTTACCACTTATATCTTTGTACATTGCATGTCCAAAAACCTAGATTTATCATTACTTTTTTAAAATTTAAAACTAAAAATTTTAATTAAATCTTCAATAGATGCCCCAATCTGTTCGCACAGCTTTATTCTTTTTTTTAAACAAATCAATTTTATTGATACATAGTGATAAAACAAACAATTCATCCAAAATGTACAATCAGTAGTATTCAGTATAATTACATAGTTGTGCATTCATCACTTCAATCATTATTAGAGCATTTTTATTATTTCAATAATAATAATAAACAAAAAACAGACAGACAAACAAAGAAAATTCCTCACCTCTCAATCTCTCTCTCTTTCCTCTGCTGTACATAGCTGCTATTTCTGGCTATTCTTGCACAATTATTTATTTGTTTATTAAGCAGTTTTATTGAGCTATATTCACATACCATGTGATCTATCCAAAGTGTATAATCAATGGCTTTTAGTAAAATCACAATGTTGTACATTCATCATCTTTAAAATTTTAGAACAATTTCATTACTCCAAAAAGAATGACTCCACGCCCCTTAGCATTCTTTCCCCAGCCTGACATAGCCACTAATCTAGTTTCATCTTTATAAATTGATTTATATTTACATTCTATATAAATGGAATCATACACTGTATAGTACTCTGTGTCTGGTCTCCTCCACTTAGTACAAAGATTTTTTTGGTCTGATATTAACATTTTGTGGTATGAACCTTTGTTCAACTTCAAAGAAAAATGGTCTTATATGTGCAATTTTACCCATATTCATATTTCACATAATATATTTATTTCACATAATATATTCAGTTTATAATAGGGCAATCATACAGTATTTTTCCTTTTGTATCTGGGGTAGGTCTATTGGGATTTACTCTGTTTGGGGTACGTTGTCCTTCTTCGATATTGGTATTTATGTCTCTCATAAGGGTAGGGAAGTTTTCAGTCATTATTTCCTCAAATATTCTTTCTGCCCCTTTTCCTTTTTCTTCTTCTGGGACACCAAAAATATGTATATTTTTGCGTTTCATGTTGTCATTCAATTCCCTGAGACCCTGTTCCATTTTTTCCATTCTCTTCTCTTTCTATTCACCTGTCTTTTCCAGTTTAGATGTTCGGTCTTCAAAATCACTAATTCTGTCTTCAGGCAATTCAAATCTGCTCTCATGTGCCTCTAATGTATTTTTAATCCCATCCATTGTGTCTTTCATTCCCATAAGGTCTGTTACTTTTCTTTGCAGACTTTCAAATTGTTCTTTATGCTCACCCAGTGTCTTCTTAATAACCTTTATCTCTAGTCATATTTTCTTTTAATTCCTTATGTTGATTTAGGAGAGTTGTGTGATTATCATTGATTAATTGCCTTAAATCCTGCATCTCTTCAGGATATTTGGTTTGTTCTTTGGCTGGGCCACATCTTCCTGTTTCCTAGGATGGCTCATAATTTTTTGCTAATGCCTAGGCATCTGAATATGTTGGTGAATTTATTCTAATGGCCAATTTCTCTCTCTTTCCTATTGTTATTATTTTTTCACAGCTCTTCTCTGATATTTGGCTTAACTTAGCCTAAGTCTTTAGAATTGCCCAGCTTAAGTTATCACAATTGTGCCAGGGACTCACTAATGGGGTGCAGATTTTCTCTCAGAAGTTAGGTAACAGAGAGACCCAATTGCAGTTTTGTCCATGCAATTTCCAGACCGGCCAGCAGATAGCACTTGTTGGCGCACCTTTCCACGGAGGTTGTATCTCTTGGTTTTCCTTTGTTTTGGTCTGGTGGGAGCTGAGATTCAAAACAGACTCTGCTGGCTGAATTCACTGAAGAAAAGCCCTTTACAATCCCTGCAACAGGAGTTTCTTACTCCTCCTTACTCTAGAGTCTAAAATTCCTGTCAGACTTGGAGAGCAAAAGGAGATTGAAATTTAAAGAGAAAGGATGAAGCACCCTTTGGCATGTCTGTCCTACTCTCAAATCTCAATCATGCATTTCCTCCCTTTTCTTGGCTATTAAGAGAGTGAAACTTTAATTTTTCAAATTTGTAATCTGACTGCAGTAGTAAACAAAACAGAATCGAGGCTGGTGGTGAAATGAGAAGTAGCTTCTAGGCTTGAACCAAGTCTAAGTGATTTCCCACTTACTTCCAGAAGATAATTTCACTGGTGTGCTTTTGAACATAGCAGTTTCACTTGTCGTATTTCTGAGTAGTTTTGAAGCCATTTGCCGTTGCCAAATGCATCTAAGCAGTAATAGAAGGACCCTTTATTCTTTCTCTTTTCTCTTCACTTCTCTGTTTTTGTGGAAGTATTCAGGAGCCAAATGGGGGTAATTCAGCTTTTTCTCATTTCCTTTGTCCCTAAATTCAGATAGCTCCCCTGAGTGTATTGCCAGATTAACGGGTTTGTAAAGAAGATGACATATGAAGGAGACATGGTAGAGCCTGGAGGGGAAGGAGAGGCCTAGCAGGACAGAATTTTTGGAATGACAGCAATTTCCACGTCTATAATGTTGCCTTTGTTCCTAGAGTTTGCATCATGTGATGGTAACACCAGGCGGAGCAGAACAGGTGCCATGCCCAACCTCCCCGGTGCCTGTGCTCAGCAGTTGTCAGTCTTCAGATGCTTAAAAGCGTCTAGGCTTCTTCCTTTCCAGAGGGCATCCTGTGTTTACACATTTACGCTACTTAAATCAAGCCCAGGCGATAGATGAGCTATAGAACAGGACAGACGAAATCACATCAGGCCAGGTGGAGAGCAGTACCTTGGGGAATAGCTCGAGTTGTTTTTTTGATGCTTGCAACTATGTGGAAGTTAAAATTTTATCAGTAGTTTTTCATTTTAGTATTTTGAGAAATACAGTGACTGCCTTTTCTCATCATAAAGAGGAACGGAGTATGGAAGAATAATATTCTATAAGATGTTTTGAAATTAATGTTGTCCTGGCAAGCGTATTTCAGAGAGGGAAGGTGCTAGGAAGAATATTGAAAGTCCTCTCCAGTACTGGAGAAGTGGACTGTGCCAGAGCTCATGTGTTGGATAAGCTCGCCTCAATAGACAGGACCATATGCTGCCGATGGCGTGAGACTGGGGGCTTTGCATGCTCACAAAAAACAGCATTTTAAATGAAATACCCCAGTTAGTGCTTTCCCACTGTTGGGGCTTGAATCATGTCACCCACAGAGACTTGTTCAAGTCCTAACTCCCTGTCCTGGGAGTGGGAACTCATTTGTAAGTGGGATCTTCAAAGATTCTGTTAAAGTGAGGCCAAATTGAATCTGGGCAGCTTTTAATCCAGTATGTCTGGAGTCCTTATAAGCAAAGGAAATTTGGACATGGAAGTAGGTGCCAGAGGAGGAGACAGAGGACACAGCTTGCCACGTGACAGAGGCAGAAATTGAACTACAGACTTCGGAGGAAGCATGGCCTGCCACTGCCTTGATTTTGAACTTCTAGCCTCCGATTGTGAGACAATAAATTCCTGTTGTTTAAACCAACTATACTGTGGCATTTGTTATGGAAGCTCTGGCACACTAAAACCTCAGGCAGCCTTGTTTGATTCATACATGTGAGTTTTATTCTTGGTAAAATCTAAATCTCTCTTGAGAAGAACACTTTTTTTATGTTTCAACCACGTATATTTCAATATGATCATGTTTTTCAATGTTCTGCTAAGGGGTGGTGTTACAGTTGGGGAGTTTGATGTAATTATGAATTCCAAAAATATAATTGGATCATGCTTGTAAACTGATCTGTTAATCTGGGCATGATTAAGTTATGATTAGGGCGTTGACTGGGCCACGTCAGTAGGGTGTTGAGCCCCACCCTTTGGTGGGTGGGGAATCAAATATAAAAGGCATGGCAAGAAAGAGTTGAAGCAGTCTTTTGAGAAGCAGTTTTGATGTTGGAAAGAAGGCCCCAGGAGAAGAGAAGCAAGCCGTTGGCCTAATCGTCTATAGCTGACCTTGTGGAGGAAACAGGAGCTAAGCCCGGAGAGAAACGTAGCCCCAGGAAGAGAGGAACCCCAGAAGCCTGAACCCTGGCAAACGCCGGCAGCTGTCTTGCTTTAACACGTGGCAATGGACCGTGGTGCGAGAAGAAACTTAACGCTTTATGGCCTGGTAACTGTGGACTTCTACCCCAAATAAATACCCTTTATAAAGACCAACCCATTTTTGGTATTTCACATTAGCACCCCTTTGGCTGACTAATACAGGTGGTTTTTTTTTTTTTTCTTTTTGGAATAATGAAAATGCTCTAATATCAATTGCAGTGATAATGCACAACTCTGTGATTATATAAAAAACTATTGAGGGGGAGGGAATGTGGCTCAAGCAGTTGGGTACCTGCCTCCCACATGGGAGGTCCCAGGTTCGGTTCTTGGTGCCCCCTAAAGAAGACGAGCAGACAACGAGCAGACACAATGAGCAGACACAACAAGCGACAGATGAGGGAGCCATCCTGGGGTGGGGATGGGGGGGAGCTATTGAATGTACACCTTTAGATGGAATGTATGCTATGTGATATGTTTCAATAAAATTGCTTAAAAAAAAAAGATAGGTTTAGCCTAAGAGGCAATGTGAGGATGAGTGGGTTCTGGCTCTTTCTTGAATGAATTTTGTGGTCTGCACTATTGCTGGGGGTCAAATCTGGGTTGTTTATAACCTCCCCAGGGTGCAGCCAGTTCTCACTTGTTCCTGCTCACAAGACAATTTTAGAAATTCTTCTCTCTGTGATGTCAGATGCAGATTCTCTCACTGAAGGAAATAGGGGGAAAGAGATCCTTTTAACTCCCTGTTGGTGAAGAAAGACTAATGAAGGAGCTGCTTGCTAATCCCCTGCTAGAAGAGTTCTGGGCCATCCCTTCTGTCCCACCACAGGAGTCTTTTGTTGTGAACCCCAGAATCCCTGAGGCACCTGGTTTGCAAGGGGGTCAAGATGTGGAAGTGCTTGGTTTCCAGACCGAGAGCTGGGTTCAAGTCCTCTCTCTGCCTTCGCTGGCTGTTATTGAGCCAGCTGAGTCCCAGGTCTAATGACTAGAAAATGGAGATGATGTTGCCTACTCCAGAGGGTGGATGTGAGTGGAGCTTGGCTCAGATGTTTGTTCCCTTCCCCATCTACCAAGAATCTAAGACAACGTAGGCAGTTGTGATAGCTGAAGTTCCTGATCTAGCACCTGGATGATAGTAAACACTTGAATGTTCATTAACATTGATTGTCCTTGGTTTCCTTGGAGCTTTCTTTTTACCTTAAATTTAGATGTTTTGAAATTCATAGGCCTCAAATCACAGGTAAGGTCTTAATTTTTTCTTTCATTCTTTGATGTGTTTTTTCATTAATACCATGTAAGGGACAAAGGAGGATTCCTAATACCAAGTGAATGCCTAGCTACTCTACATCCCCTATAATGTGGCAGAATTTATCAGGCTGCAGTTTAAGATGTATTTTCACATTCCTTACTGCTTCTAAGCTCACAATAGACGTGTACAGCAGACAGTGATCCCATTTTACAGATGAGAAGACATGAGGTTTACAGAGATCAGGTGATTTCCAGGGGGCACAAAGCTAGCAAGTTGACTCCAACAAAGGTCTTTTGACATTTAACCTGATCTGAGGGCTTTATTTATTTCTTATTGCCACTTCTGTAATGATGAAATGTTCACGTTGGCAACATTCTGTTAATTCACTGTGCAGTAGTTGTTTTTGAAGGTACTTTGCCAAGCCCATGGCTATTGGATGGATTTTCCTAGGTGGCAGTCTGCATTACGTCTCATTTTTGCTCTAAAGATGGAAACGAGTAGGGTAGTTAGAGTCTTTGCTTTCTGCAGTTTGTATTGTGATGATGCTTAATTTTTTAAAAAAAGAACTTGCATTTAATTGGTGGAAACACAAAGACTGTAAATATATTTTCCACAGCCTTTGTAACTTCCCGTTGCATATTACCTAAAGTACACCTCTCCATCTGGCAGTGAAGGGGTTCCCTGTCTTGACTAAACTGACATTTGCAGTTTTATGCCCCCGATTCTCCATATAGATTCGTAGCTTCTGACACTTAGCAAGAGGTGTAATGATTAATCAAGGAATGAATGAATGAATGAATGAATGAATGAAACCCTATGCTAAATCAAACCAAAAGATGGTTCCCCTGAGTACCGGCTTGCCCTCTTTATACCTCGGATCACTGTCCTTCTGTCTCTGCTTCTCCCAGTGGAACTCCAACTCCACCATGGAGCCTGGTTTATCTCTGACAAATACTTGCCCCTTCCAAAGAACACCAACAGACCTTTTACTTCTTGTATAGTACCATTTTGGACAACTTTATATTTTGTTTTAAATAAACAACTTTTCAACCTTTAAATAATTGTATCCTTTGTAGTTTCTGGTATAATATATCATAAACATAGTAGGTGCTTAAACATTTTTAAAGTTCTATTATAGATGAAAGAAGTAATTCTTGTCTGCAGTTACTTTTCTTGAAAATTATTTACTTAATCATTTTGTTTGGCTTTGTTCTGCTATATAGCATTGGAAAAGTTTATATAACCTTGGGTACATCTTGGATAGGGGCATTTTTGATTACTTGTGTTAAGTTTTAAAGATTAGATATTGATACTTTTAACCAAATAAAATATGAACATATGAACTGATATTTTAAGAGTTATATAGTTCTCTCTCTATGTATAGATAAAGAGATTATATGTATTAAGTTTTAAAGATCAGATATTGATAGTTTTAACTGAATAAAATATGAATACATGAACTGATATTTTAAGAGCTATACTGTTATCTCTTTCTATATATATCTAGGGAGAGATTATATATATATATATGTAATATATATTATTGTCAAAAATCAAGCACCATGATTCAAGTACTTTGAAGGATAAGTATTCCAAGAGGTATGTAATGGTTATAAGCAAGTAATTTGATTGGTGGTACAACTCAAAAAATTGGAATTTAAAATTAGGGGGTGATTTCTAACTTGAGAGCTTAAGCATAGATCTTTATAAAATGTCCTTAATTCTTGCAGGCATTTGGAAAGAGGGATCAGCTAGGCTGCTTTTCTTTCTTTTTCTTTTCTTTTTTCTCTTCTCTTCTCTTCTCTTCTCTTCTCTTCTCTTCTCTTCTCTTCTCTTGTCTTCTCTTCTCTTCTCTTCTCTTCTCTTCTTTTCTTGTGTCTGGCTTAGATATTTCTGCATTTGCTATACTCAGTAGCTCTTTCCAGGAGAGGCGTTTTCTTGGAAATGTAGAGACCTTGTGTGAGGTGAATGATGGTGAGGAAACCAACAAGTCCAAAATGTAAGATATAACCTCTTCCAGAGACCACACATGAACTCTACTTCAGGATGTTCTAATCCTTTCCCTGGCAATCCATTTTATTATATTTTGAGTATATTATAATATGCTACTATTGCTACCCAACCTCACTATTGGATAGATAGATTTATCTGAGATCTATTGTTTTATGTGTGCCAAAATAAAAAAAATTGAATTTTGCCAAAGTGGAAAGGAAAAGATAACATATTAAGTGATTATTTTACCTTTTGTATATTCTTTCTGGAAAATAATTACTTTTGTATTTGACTTGATGAGATTATATACTCTTGTTGGTAAAGTATGGCATATTCAGTAGTGAACTTGCAATATGACAAGTTAAAAATGAAGACTTGCAAACAAAGAAGTAGGTTTTGTTCTGTAGTCTTGTTCTTTTGAAGGGATTTTAGAAACCCCCAAGCTCTTGTTTTCTTTTTCTTTTTGCCCTAGTGTCTTGGTGACAGGGCAGGGTGATCTTTTCTTTGTCTCTTCTACTACCCCTCTGGTCTAGGAAAAGGAAATCTCCTGCTGGGATCACTCTTGGGGGTGCCTACCTGGTTTCTCTTGTCCCACCACACTCTGTTCCTTCCTTCTGGATCGGACTCATCTTTTAAAAACCCTTTCAACCTGGGAGCACCTTAGCTTGGAACCCTGCAGCCCAATACGGCAGCCACTAGTGACAAGGGGCTTTTTAAATTCAAACTCAAATTAAATTAAACTAAATTGAATTACATTACAGGTTGACTTCTACAGTTGTTCAAGCCACATGTCAGGTGCTCAGTAGCTATTTGCAGGCAGCACAGAACATTTCCATCATCACAAAAAGTTCTTTTGGACAATGCTGGCCTTGAATCCATAATGGGTTCCTATTTTTCAAAGTCCTTAGTCTGACTTCTAAGGCTCCTAACATGCTACTATCTGTACAGATAGAATGGACTATATTAGAAGGGAGCTGTAGAAGGCAGTCAGGAAATCCATGTGCTGAGATCATGGGAGATTTGGGTGGTAGAAGACAGGCATGCACTTCTTGTTTGAAGAGTGCACAGTGCTCTGACAGGCGGGAGGACAGTGACCTGGAGGTCAAGTTAGGGAGTGGGGAAGATATTAGTCTGGATGAAGTATAAGGTAAGTAAAAGGAAACAAGAAAGAGACAGCCTTGTACTCTCTGCTAGGGTTTTATTTAGGTGTCATCTTTCACGGTCTTCAGCCTATGTTTGGATTCACACATTGCCTCCTTTGTGCTATAAAGGAGAATGTGAGAGAGCTAGTTCAGTAATTGCAGGTGAGATGGAAACAACAGTGTCTGGGGATAGTGGAAGAGAGATGATGGAGACTCAGAGGTGCAGAGATTCTTGAAGGAGCACTGTGGTCTGGTATAAATGCTAGAGAGATGGGGAGAGAAAGGAAGAGAGAGCGGGTGGTATAGGAAGTAACAAGGTAAGTGGTATCTTCAGAGTAGGTCAGGCTTCAATGATGGCAAGAAGGCAGGAGTTTTTTGAAGTTTCAGATGGATGCAAGACTGCTTGGGATAGCTCAGGGGGTCCATAGGACACAGTAGATAGGGTAATAAGGCACAAGTAGTTCTTGATGGCAAAAACTTGGCCTTCAACTTTCCATCCTTAGCACCTGCAGCGTGTTGGATGTTCAATAAACATTTGTGGCCTGGGTGAGTCAGGTGGGGGCTCACCAAGCTGTAGTTGTGGAGTAGGTGTATAGTGCCAAACAGATTTTATTCCCAGGGTGGTAATTACAACAATGAGTGGAGGAGGCAGGAGAGAATGGTAGAGGTACTTAGTGCCTAGGCCAGTGGCAGGTGGAGGACGTGGCCAGCAGTATTGCTGAGTTTATGGAATTAAAAAGCCCTGCTGGGGAGCTACTGAGTTTGTGGAGTTACCTAGATCCAAGGTGCCAAAGTAAACACTGCTGGTTCAGCTCCTGGCACCTCCCTCCCAGTTCTGCTGTAGCATAGAAAGCAGGCTCTGGGGGAAGGGTCCTTCAGAGGCAGGAGTCAAAGAGAGGAGAGGGCTTCTGTAGGCATCTAAGGAAGATGTCTCCCAGGCAGAAGGCCTGCTTTCAGTATGCATTTTCTGCAGAGCCTCGGTATAAGAAATGCACTTTAGGATGATAACTTTGGCAGCACTGGGACTATGGAGTTCTGAATTTGAAATCAGACTTGGTGTGGAATTGCAGCTGTACCCCTTACATGCTCTGTGACCTTGGGCAAGTCAATGAAACCCCAAGGCCCTTTCCTCTTCATAGCAGGAGAGTCACTGTAGGCTGTTGTAGGGATGAAAAGGGAGGCATGCAGAAGCATTTTTATAAGCTCTCACATGCTATAAAACTGCAAGAAGCTATTTGTAAGTTTCACTGCAGTGGGCAGAGAATTCCAGCGAGGTAGTATTGTCCAGTAATTGCCATGAGCTAATGAGAACATAACTCAAGGCTATGGTCATGGAATGAATAGAGAGGTGACAGATAGACATTGTCTAGTTAGAGTTTGAAATTTTCACCTGGAAACCAGTTTTAAGCAACTGAGAAGAGGCAGTGGGATGAGGGAGAAGGAAGAGCAGAAAAAGCAACCAGGATTCTGCATTTGAATGACTGGGAGAAAGGTGGTCAACTTAACTGGGGATGGGCAGTGAAAGAACTGAAATCAGGTGATGACCTTTTTGGGGGCCTACTGATTCAGGTACTACTGAACATCCTGATAGAAAATGGGAAGAAGTAATGTTGGTTCCAAGCACAGAGGGAACATTGAGGCTGGGATTGGAGCTAAGCACTCAGAAGCAGTGGTTTTGGAGTAGAATGCTTTCACCAAGGAAGAACTACAGCAGGAGAAGAAGGCCAGAGCCAGGCTCTGGGGGAAGATTATGAGGTTTCACTTCCCCTGGTGCTAGGTACCCCTAGATGCTTCCCTAGCTTCCTAACTTTCCTTTATCATGGCACTTAGCATCCTTACCACTGGACATTTACTTGTCCATATTCCTGACACACTCGAAATTCTGGGAGGGTAGAGATTGCATAAATCTTCTTTACCATTGAAACTTGAACAAAAGCACTCAGTAAATATTTGTAGGAAAGGGTGAATGAAGAATGAATGAATGTTCTGAACCAATACTGGTCATGGTAAAGGTGATTCAGGAAAAAACTGTGTCAAGGATGCCATTTTAGTCTCCTAGGCCACTTAAAGCAAAGACCATAAAATGGTTCAACTTAAACAATGGGAATTTGTTCACTCATGGTTAGAGTACAGGAAAAGTCCAAGTCAAGGCATCATCAGGGTGATGCCTTCTTCCCGAAAACTGGCTTCCAGCTATCCCGAGCTCCTCTGTCACATGGCAAGACACTTGGCAGCATCTATGGTCTCTCCCTTCTCTTCTGGGTTTTGTCAATTTCAGCTTCTCTCTCTCTCTCTCTCTCTCTCTCTCT
>JAQZBX010104049.1:0-10985 GCA_029593785.1 Cabassous unicinctus | reverse complement strand
GGGGGGGGGGGGGAGGGGGCGGAGCAGAAGCAGGTGCTCCATGTGCAGCGAGCTAGGCCTGCTGGGGACAGCAAAGCAAGGGCTGTGGAACCATATACTGGGCTGGTTCGAGTTTACCCCTTCACTTCTCCAGCCGCCAGATTCCTTGTCTGTAAAGTGTGACTTTTAGAGGTAACAAAGTTGGGCTCATGCAAAACTGCCTATTTGGTTTTTAATTTTTTAAAAAAATTTAATTTAAAACATTGGAAAATTTTGAGATTCTACATAAAAACCCGTATTTGGTTTTTCTCTCGACAATTAGCGGTCCACGTGCCTACATAGAAACATTTGCCTGGACCTGCCAAACTTTAGGAGGGATATGGGCTCTCCAGGTGTCCACCGGCTAACCTAACCAGTTCACTCATTTAGTTTGCCCGCCTGGCCCCTGAAGCCATTTGAGTTTGTGCCCCTTCCCCACAGTGGGCAATAATACCTCCTCAGAAAAGCCCTCAAACGTGTAGGACAGAGATTCTGTGAGCTCTCCTAGCCCAGGCCTTCAGCAAATGCTGGATCAATGAAAGGATCTGCCTTGCATTTGCTAGGTTAAGCCTGCGGGGTGCGCTGTAGCGCCAGAACAGCCGCGTTCCGCTGGGTTTCCCTGGGATCTCCCGGGAGGTGGGGCTTTGCAGACAGGAAGGATGTCTGACCTGGCCTCCCCGCAGGTCCCCGATGCCGAACTGGGCCCCTGGACTTGGTGTTGGTGATTGACAGCTCCCGCAGTGTGCGCCCCTTCGAGTTCGAGACCATGCGGCAGTTCCTGGTGGGCCTTCTCCGTGGCCTGGACGTGGGGCCCAATGCCACGCGCGTCGGCCTGATCCAATATTCGAGTCAAGTTCAGAGCGTCTTTCCGCTTGGCGCCTTCTCCCGCCGCGAGGACATGGAGCGCGCCATCCGCGCCCTGGTGCCGCTGGCACAGGGCACCATGACAGGGCTGGCCATCCAGTACACCATGAACGTGGCCTTCAGCGTGGCCGAAGGCGCGCGCCCACTTGAGGCGCGCGTGCCGCGCATCGCCGTCATCGTGACCGACGGGCGGCCCCAGGACCGCGTGGCCGAGGTGGCGGCGCAGGCGCGCGCCCGCGGCATCGAGATCTACGCCTTGGGGGTGCAGCGCGCCGACGTGGGCTCCCTGCGCACCATGGCGTCGCCCCCGCTGGACGAGCACGTCTTCCTCGTCGAGTCCTTCGACCTCATCAAGGAGTTTGGCCTGCAGTTCCAGGGCCGGCTGTGCGGTGAGTTAGGAGAGCGCCGGAACCTCGAACTCTGCGGCGGCCCCGCCAGGTGTGGCCCCGCCCACTGCAGGTGTAGCCCGCCCACAGGTGGAGTTCCACGCTCCGACCTGCCACAGGCTCGTGTAAAATTCCAGCTGGTTCCACCCACAGGGCTCAGAGTTCGGCTTGCCACACCCACCAGGCGTGGCCCAGGGGGACGAGGGGTCCAGGCTTACCGCGGGCTGGAGGTCTGACTCCACCGCCGCCCCGGCCCCTCCAAGCCAGAGCAGGCGCCCCCTCCAAAGAGCTATGCTCCGCCCACACGGGGGTGGCCCCTCCCACTCTCAGCTCCGCCCACACGGGCTGCGATACCTGTTCTAGTGACATTTTTTTTTCATTAAAAATGTTTTTATTGAAGTATATCATTCATACATGAACATACATAAACAACAAGTGTATAGTAAAGGCTGTGAACTTACAAAACAAACATGCATATCATTCATTGTTGTGAAACATTTGTTACAGTTATGAAAGAGCATCATCAAAACATGACTACTTACTATAGCCCATATCTTACATTTGATGTATCTTCCACCCAACCCACCCGATTATTAGCACCCTGTATTAATACTATGTATTTGTTATAGTTAGTGAGAGAACATTCTCATATTTTCCTCTTAACCATACTCCATCTTCCACCACAGGATTATACTGTCCCATGCCTTGTATAATCCACTCAAAGTTGCGTACTCAGTGGCACAACTCACAGAGTTGTGCTGTCATTGCCTCAGTCAATATTAGGACGTTTTCATTACTCCAAAAGGAAAAATCTCATACCCCCTTATACCTCCCAGTTGTTGTCCCTTAGAATTGATATAATATTTTCTTTGCCATTGGTGCAAAATGTTACTATCATCCCTAAGTTCCACTGAGTGATTCCACCTCCTTTACCCTCCTGCTGTGTCTGCCCTATCCCACTGACACTCTAGCCTGGACACCCCTCTTCTGACCCTATGCACTGGGGCTCCTTGGCACTATTCTCTCCTAAAGCCGTCCCACCTGGATACACACCCCTCAAATGAGCCATTTCCTGCCTAATGGCATGCTAAATCACAGGCCCTGCCTCTAACCCCTTTCCCATCCAGCTCTTGTTGCATGGTCCTATCCCCCTATCCCCTGGTGATTCTAGTACATGTGTTTGCAGGGAAGGACCTTTGTGCTGAGGGGGGACACAGCTGCCAGCACCAATGTGTCAGTGCTCCGGGAACATTCCACTGTGCCTGCAACCCTGGCTACCGGCTAGCAGCAGATAACAAGAGCTGTTTGGGTGAGACATTCCCCTGCCCTGCTTTCCCACTGCTTCTGAGCCTTCTTTGACTTCCCATTGCCTGGACTTCAGAACAGCAAGTTTCTGGAAGGGCCTTTGGAAGTAAAAGTCCAGCTCTCTCACTTCACAGGCCTAATAAAGGGAAGGTATAGCCTTGGGCCTTACAAGTCCCTGGTGGGACCAGGGCTAGAAATCTTTACCCTTTCCTCCCCCCAGTTAAGTGTGTGGGGGTGATCTCCCACCTGCCACCGATCTACCTCTCAAACTTGTTTCTCACCTCCGCGGGCACATTCCTACAGTTTCTGTTACTAAGACATTGTTGGGATCTTTAGTTTGGTGGTCTCCACACAGTTTCCCCCTCATTGTCACCCCAAAACTCAAGCTGATCATGCCTCTGTACCTCAGCTCTTGTCTCCGTACTTCTCACCCAGGCTGCCCTTGCCACTCTTCTTTGCCTCTCCAAATCGTTCAAGGCCTAGTTCTTTATTTTTGTCCTCTGAAAAGCTGTGGCATGCAATGCCTTGCTTATACAATTGGGTCTTTCTTTTTCATGTGTATGTGTGTCCACTCTGTGATCATAACTGCAGCTACCATTTACTGAGCGGCAAGTTAGCATCAGACGCTGTCTAGGAGTGTTACGTTATCTCTCAATCTCCATACCACCTGGAAAAGAAGTATTGCTATTCCAATAATCCAGATGTCAGCTGGGGGCGTGTCCTGTTTTTAGAAACTTAGGAAAGGTTGGCCTGAACCCCCATTTGGTGAGCCATGGGCATTAAAAGGCCCCCCTCCAAGATCTCTGGGACTTCCTCAAGGGCTTATATACTGGTGGTTACCTCTTGCTCTGAGCTTCGGCTGAATTCGTTGGGTTTATGGATCTTCTCTCGATCTCACACATGCTGTTCTTGTTGCATGCGTGTAAGTCAGCCCCTTCCCTGGTTTACCCACTTGTGCACACTAGGGCATGTGTGTCTCTGTGTGTGTCTATAAGTACACATGTCCACTTCACTCAAGATGGGGGTGACAGAGGCATAACTTACATGTAAGTAAAGTCAAATGTACACAGTTCAAAGGAAGAAAAGCGGGTCACTTATAATTGAATATCAGACCCCTTTCAAATCCATTTCTCAGGGCTGCCATAACCAACTACCACAAACTTGGGGGCTTAAAACAACATAGATTTATTCTCTCACAGTTCTGGAGGCGGGAAGTCTGAAATCAAGGAGTCGCAGGGCCACACTCCTTCTGAAAGCTCTAGGGAAGAATCCTTCCTTTCTTCTTCCAGATGTTCCTTGGCAGCACCCTCTGTCCTCAGATGGCTTTCCTCTCTCTGTGTGTGTCTCTCTCTGTGTCTTCTCCTCTTCTTATAAGGACACCAGTGATTGACTATAGGGCACGCCCTAATCGAATATGACCTCATCTTTATTAATAACATCTGCAAAGGCCCTATTTCCAAATAAGGTCACATTCTGAGGATCCGGGTGGCCATGGATCTGGGGGGGACATTCTCCAACCCAGTACACCCTTGTTCCTAAGTCTTCACCCCACTGCAGGGATTTTTCACTGACAGTCTCAATCCACAAAGCTACTCATCCTAGCACAGAACTCTCTGCTTCTGTTTTTCCTCTCCCCACCCCCACATTTCTTTGCCAGAGACCCCAAATTCTTCTCACTTTCATGTGTGAGACAATTCACCTCACTCCAGTCCTTATTCCCAAGTCAGCTTCAGTGCATTTTGCACATCCAAACCATCAAGATGCTGAAGAGGGCAATAGGTTTCCATCCTTTGCAGAAGGAAGATGTAAATAGCAAGTTCTCTCTTGTTATATTCCCATTTCATAGCTAGGGGAAGGGAAGCTCGCATGGGTAGAGTGGCAGAGCGTGGCCCTCCCCTGTAAGCTGGTGAGCATCAGGAGGGCAGCGGCTTCATCTTCCACAATTGCAAATTCTTCTTAGACCCTGCTCAGTAATGGACTCGCTGGCTCTGGGATGCACCTAGGGCTTGAGTTGGAGGGTCAGCTGGCCCAGTAGTTTATTGAAAGTACAGATGCCTGGGTACCACACCAGACTAATTAAATCAGGATCTGGGGTTGGGGCCCAGGCATAGTAAATTTCAAAAGCTGCCAGGTGGTTGTGCTGTCGGGGCTGAGAAGTGTAGCCCAGGGCGACTGCTGACCTCACCTCTTCCTCAGCAATTGACCTGTGCGCTGAGGGGAGCCTTGGCTGTGAGCACTACTGCATCAGCTCCCTGGGCTCCTATTCCTGTCACTGCCGAGCTGGCTTTGTGCTCCAGCGGGACCAGAGGAGCTGCAGAGGTGAGTGAGCACACCCTCCCCACCAGCCCCCTTACCCTGGACCGAGGCCTCTGATGGCTCTAATCAGAGGTGCCATCTCACTATCTCTTCCTTTTCACCAGCCATTGATCACTGCAGCTTTGGGAACCACAGCTGCCAGCATGAATGTGTCAGCACCCTCGGCGGGCCACGCTGCCACTGCAGAGAGGGCCACGACCTGCTGCCAGATGGGAGGAGCTGTCGGCGTGAGGACGGGTCTCCTGCATTTGTGTGGAGGCATGGGGGACCTTAGCTGGTTGGGTCTATCCTGACTCGTCCCGACCTCTCTCTCTGTTTAGTCCGAGACCTTTGCAACCGTGTGGACCATGGCTGTGAGTTCCAGTGTGTGAGCGAGGGCCCCTCCTACCGCTGCCTGTGTCCCGAGGGGCGCCAGCTTCAGGCAGACGGCAAGAGCTGCAGCGGTGAGTTGTGGGTGGGAGGGCGTTGTGTCTGTCCCTGCTCCCCTGCCCACATTCTGAGCATCCTTGGCTATGTCCTTGCTGTGGCCTGAGTGTGTGTTGTAAATGTCTGTGTGTGTGCTACAGCAGGGGGTTGGAGAACGTGCCATGCCCTCCCCACAATCCTCGTCCCTGCTGCCAGGGTTAATTTCAAAAATACATGTTTGATCACATTCCTCCCTTGCTGAAAAGCCTTCTGTGGCTCACCAGTGCCTACAGAATAAATCGTGGGCTGCAACCACACCAGTGCATAAAGAAATCAAGTTAGAAATTTAAAAATTAGAATAAAAAAAGAATGGAAGAGAAAATAAGAGTTTACTGGATGTAGAAAGATTAAGTATTGCTTCATACAACTTTACTTTTATTTATATGTGAGGGTATGAAGTGAGTCATGACATGTTATGATTATTATGGTTATTATTATTATTTTTACTTGTGGGCTGTGGTCAGAAAAGTTTAAAAGCACCACTTTAGCTCATCACAGTCTAGCTAAGGCCAGCCTCACCAGCCTGTCTCCTGCCACCATACTTTACTAATTTAGCCATACTGGACTCCCACTCCTGATTAGGCTGGTAGCTTTCCAGCCTCTGCCTCTGCACATGTGGCTTCCCACTATCTAGAATGGCTCTCTCTGACTTGCAGAACTCCTACTCATCCTTCAAGACCCAATTGAATGTCCCCATCTCCATGCAGTCTTTCCCAGCCTCCCCAGGGACACTGACTCATTCCTACCTTGGGCTCCCATGTATATCTGCAGGCCTATTTGTTGGTGGTTATGATTATTATTTAAAAGGTGCTTTTAGCAGAGTGCCTGACTCGTGCTAAGCCCTCAATAAATGACAAGGGCTATGATGATAAGGATGAGGATGATGGTGATGATCATCATAAGTATTTAACACAGTGCCTGGCACAGCAAGGGCTCAGTAAGTGGTATCTGTTATATAATGAATGTTTGCCGAATGAATGACTAGATGCATGGATGGCTGCTGCCAGCCAAGTATCTGGCCCCTCCTCCATCGCCTCCTGGCCTCCAAGTCCTTCTCCTCCCTGCCCAGGGTGCAGGGAAGGCCACGTGGACCTGGTTCTGCTCGTTGATGGCTCCAAGAGCGTGCGCCCGCAGAACTTCGAGCTGGTGAAGCGCTTCGTGAACCAGATCGTGGACTTCCTGGACGTGTCCCCCGAGGGCACGCGCGTGGGGCTGGTGCAGTTCTCGAGCCGCGTGCGCACCGAGTTCCCGCTGGGTCGCTACGGGACGGCCGCCGAGGTGAAGCAGGCGGTCCTGGCGGTGGAGTACATGGAGCGCGGCACCATGACCGGGCTGGCGCTGCGCCACCTGGTGGAGCACAGCTTCTCCGAGGCGCAGGGTGCACGGCCCCGCGCGCTCAACGTGCCGCGCGTGGGCCTGGTCTTCACCGACGGCCGTTCCCAGGACGACATTTCCGTGTGGGCGGCGCGGGCCAAGGAGGAAGGTGAGTTTGGCGCCGGACGGAAAGGGCTGGGTTGGGCCGGACCCGGGGAGGCGGGTTGCCAGAGGTTCAGGGCGCATTTTGAACCCTTGGCCTGCTAGGCATCGTCATGTTCGCCGTGGGCGTGGGCAAGGCGGTGGAGGAGGAGCTCCGGGAGATCGCCTCTGAGCCGGCTGAGCTGCACGTGTCCTACTCCCCGGACTTCAGTACCATGACGCACCTGCTGGAGAACCTCAAAGGCAGCATCTGCCCAGGTGAGCACATCTGTCCCGGGACCCTGCCGCGGCTCTCCATGCCCGATATTTCCCCTACCTATTCACTCTCAACCCTCTTTGTGGAGTTAGAGCCTGATTACTCAAAGTGTGGTCCTCGAAACAGCAACACTGTGGTCACCTGATAGCGTCTAAGAACTGCCCCATCCCCGGAGGACTTCCAGGGCTAATGAAGCAGAATTTGCACCTTAGCAAGACCCTTGGGTGATTGGTGTGCATGTTAAGGTTGAGAAACACTAGACTGGCCATCCCCCAAATTAGTGGGAGTTCAGAATTATTTGGGGAAACTTTTCAAAGGCACGCCAGATGCAGCCTCACCTGCCCTTTGAGGTTGTTGGAATTCAGCTTTACGGACTTGACAAAGTGGCAGGACTGAGTGTGATTCAAGTACACACAGACATGCATTTTCCTGCACAACGTAGTCCACCCACTTGGGTGCTCAACTGAGGAAAGAGGGACCAGCTCTATCTGTGGAGGAAAAACAGGCAGTTGAATTATGTTATTGTACTTTTATCCGTGACAGAGGGGTTTCTTGAGGGTAATTTTTACCATAGTCTTTAAATGAACTGAGGTTTAAGATGTGATTCCTTTCAGATGTCCAGACCCCACCTCCAGAGATAGGTTCAGCAAGGCTGGGGCTGGGACCTGGGAAACATGTATAGGTAAATACATAGCTATGTGTGTGCATGTATTTGTATGTATATGTGTGTGTGTTTGTATACATAATAATTAGCCAGATATTGTGGAGGTAGTGGATTAGCTGCTCTTTCAGGGTCTTTCCTGTCCTGACTCTTATGTCCCCAAAAGTGTGACCTTGGACAGATGGCTTAACCTCCACCCCCATCTTAACTTTTCTTTTTTATAGCAGGGGAGGGTGCAGGCTCTAGAATTCTAAGAGCAATCCGGGCTGACACTCTTCACCAATTGGCTGTGTGACCTTGGGCAGATCCATCACTTCTCTGGCCCTTGGTTCCCCCATCTGTAGAGTTAGGGATCTTTGCAGTATTATCAATACCGTTACCCGTGCCTTACATATAGCAGTTTGCCAAGGGTACCTACGAGATGAAGAAACAGCTTTTACATCATAGCAGCAACTCTGTACGGAAGGCCAAGTGCCAGGCATCCTGCTTACTACTTTACTACCTATAATAGTAAAACTGGCACATATCTCCAGCTTTGCAGTGAATCCAAGATGCCATCCAGTGTAAGATGCACCATTATTTTATATACTAAGGGGGAAAAGAGATGCCGAATTTAATTGTAAGGCACTTATTCTGATTTCAGAGATGTTTAAAATGTGGGAGAAAATAGACTTGGGTCAGTGGTTCTTAAACATTTGTTAAAACAGATTGCTGGGCCCCTATCCCAGAGTTTCTGATTCAGTAGGTCTGGGAAAGGGCATGATAACTTGCATTTCTAAAAATTCCCAGGTGATGCTGGTCCAGGAAGCACACTTTGAGAAACACTGTTCTAGTTGAAATAGACTAGATGATGTTTACCTGGGCCAGGCGGTACTATAGGGCTATGCTGTGCAATAAGGCAGCCATTAGGCACGTGTGGCTATTTAAATCTAACAATTAGAATAAAAAATTACCTCTTCAGTCGTACTTGCTGCATTTCTAGGGTTAAATAGCCACATGTGGCTGGTGGCTACTGCATTGGACATCAGAGATGTCCATCATTGCAGAAAGGTTCATTTGGAGAGTGCTGCTCTGGACTCTTGCTGCTCAGTGGGGTCCACAGACCAGCAGCAAAGCATCCTTTGAGAACTTATTAGAAATGCAGACTCAGCTCTTTCCCCATTCTGAATCGGAATCTACATTTTAAGGAAGTTTCCTGGTGATTCCAGTGAGCACTAATGTTTGAGAACACTCTTCTAAGATGTAAACACAATAAAATCACCGAATTCTCACAACAACCCTGTGAATAAGTGCTCTCAGGATGTCGCTGTGACAAATGAGGAAACTGAGGTGCAGGAGGACTGAGTTTCCCAGGGTCTGGCAGCTACGGAGCTGGGGCTCAGACTAGGGGTGCCTGCCCCCAGAGCTCATAGGTTCCACCACAGGCCAGGAGGGGGATATCAGAGGGCCTGGGCCTGGACGGGCTCGGCCATCCTGCCAGTTCTCCAGTCATCTGCTTCTGTGCCCGGCTTGCAGAGGAGGGCATCGGCGCCGGGACAGAGCTTCGGAGCCCATGCGAGTGCGAAAGCCTCGTGGAGTTCCAGGCCCGCACTCTGGGGACGCTTGAGAGCCTGACTCAGAACCATATCCTTTGTGGCCCGGGGCCTAGCGGGCTGGGGGGAAGGTTAGGGACCCGCCAACCCCGACGGCTTTCCTTAACTGCGCACTGGCCCAGTTGACGGCGCGCCTGGAGGACCTGGAGAACCAGCTGGCCGGCCAGGAGTGAGGGCGGTCGGGAGTCCCGACTCGGGCTGGCGTGGGCCCGCGGACTGTGTCCCCTCGCGTGCCATCGGGGCGCTCGGGACGGGCAGAGCTTGAACCCCTCCGGCTTGAGGTCGTCGTGGAGGAGGCGCTGGCGGGCTCTCAGCGCCGCACTCGAGCTGGCCTCGCCTGGGCTAGAAGCGCGACTGCGGGATGGGGGGTGTCGGGGCGTGGGTGAAGAGTGGCGGGATCACCACTCCCCCGCCGCGTGCTACCTGCAGTTCTTTGTCGGATTTCTTTTTTTATTTTCTTTTTCTTAAAAAAAAGAAAAAAAATCTGGTCTCTACGGGGTCGGTTTGTGGGTCTTATTGCGCCGCCAAGGGGAGGGGAGGCCAGACGGAGCGCGCTCCTGCGGCGCCCGAGCGGCGTCTCCGCGGAGAAAGGCGCTTTGTGCGGGGTCGGGCTGGGGGACAGGGGACCCGGCGCTGCTTCCCCCTCCTTGTTTATTCAGCCGAGAACAGATGGCTCCTTATGCAGGCTGCGGGAGGGGAGGGGCCTCAGCGGGATTCCGGGCAAGTCTGCGTACCCTCATCCTCCAGCGGATTTAACAGCCGCCCCCTGGCCACGCTAATCTCATGATCCGCAAGTTGCCAGGACTGGATGGGGGAGCTGATGAGGAGGAGCTAGGTAGTAATTGTGCTCATTCCTGGATGGGAGCTGGGCGGGGTTTGCGCAGTGAGTTTTCCCTGGATTTTATTTCCTTCCTGCACTAGGCAGGAAAGGAGGAGAAATCAGCCAGGACCTCTGTCCCAGAGCAGGCCTCTGTCTGCCCAGCCTGTGGCCCCCACCCCCCAAAAACCTCTATCAGCACAGAACACATACCGGTTCCATTTCCCAGGTGCGTGCAAGAAACTGCAGAGATTAAAATGCTTCCAGTCCTAGAGACATTTTAGACAAATTACTCTATGAGTCCCTTTCCTCACCTGTAAAATGATGATACCTTTACCTCCCAATAGTGAGAATCGAGGAAATTATTTGAAGACATTTGACCCTGTACCTGGTACATATTAAGTCCTGAATCAAAGGTAGCTATTAACTATTCTTATAATAGCTAACCTATAGTTAGTGTTGGGGATTATTCTAAGTAATTTACAGGTATTTTCATTTTATCCTCACAACTTCATGAGGTAGCAAGTGTTGCCTTTAACATCCCCATTTTACTGAGGAGGAGACTGAGTCATAGGTTGTTTCCCAGTTGCATCAGTAGTATGGGGTTGAACCATGGAGTTATCAGTTTCCTGTGGCTGCTGTAACAAATGACCCCAAACAGAGGCTTAAAACAACACACAGTTATTACCTGACAGTTCTGGAGGACAGGAGTTTAAAATGGGCCAGGGTGGCATTCCTTCCGGAGGCTCCAGGGGAGAATCTGGTTCCTTGCCTTTTCCAGCTTCTGGGGCAGGGCTTTTTTTTTTTTCATAATTTTTTTTTATTTTTA
>JAQZBX010104048.1:0-10986 GCA_029593785.1 Cabassous unicinctus | reverse complement strand
TTTTTTTTTTCCTTTCAACTGCCGAACTCCTTGTAGGTTTCTTAAGGGCAGGTTTCTTATTGACAAACTCTCTTAATTTCTGTTCAGATGTGAATATTTTGAACTCTCCTTCATTTTTGAATACAAGCTTTGCTGGATAGAGAATTCTGGCTGGAAGTTTTTTTTTTTCTTTTAGCACCTTAGTTATGTCATTCCACTGCCTTCTTGTCTCCATGGTTTAAGATGAGTATCAGCACTTAACCTTATTGAGTTTTCCTTGTGTGTGATGGATCTCTTTTCACTTGCTGCTTTTGGTGTTCTCTCTTTGTCTTGAGTGTTCGCCAATTTGATAAGTATATGTCTTGGGGTAGGCCTGTAAGGATTTATACTCTTTTTGGTGTGTTGTGATTCCTGGACATGAATGTCCATGTCCCTCAATAGAGATTGGATATTTTCAGCCATTATTTCCTCCAACACTCCTACTGCCCTCTTTCCCTCCTTTTCTCCCTATAGGATGCATATAATGTGTATGTTTGTGTGTTTTGCTTTCTCATTCAAGCCCTTAATTCCCTGCTTGTTTTTTCTATCATTTTATCTATCTGTTCTACTACCTTTCTGGTTTCACATGTGCTGTCTTCCACATCACTGATTCATTCCTCTGACTTTTCAAATCTGCTGTTATATGCTTCCAGTGTATTTTTTATTTCTTGCATTGTGCCATTCATCACCATCATATCTGATATCTTTTTATGTATGTTTACAATGTCTTCAGTATGTTCTCCTAGTGTCTTCTTAATATCCTTACTCTCTTCCTCCACTTCGTTAAGTTGATTCTTGATATTTGTTTGGACATTGCTGATTAGGTTTTCAATATTTTGTATCTCTCCTTGTTTTTTGTTTGTTTGTTCATTAAACTGGGCCATGTCTTTCTGTTTCTTACTATGAGTTATAATTTTTGTGGGTGTCTAAGCATCTGTTTATCTTAATGGGTTTATTCAGTTGGCTAGCTTCTCTTTCTACTCTAGTGCTTTATTTTGTTGTCATTTTTGTGTGTTGTAAGATTTTACTTTGACACTAGGTTCCTCTTAATTTATTTCCATGCTGTTGTGTATGCTCCCTTGGAAAAAAGTTAAGGCCAGTGGGAAGGAAAGATATAAGAAATAATAAAGAATAATAGTAATAATAATAACAAAGGCAGAAGAGGAGTTGTACTAACTATAGGAAAGTAAATAATTAACATGATTGAAAACCATAAGCAGTACAGAAGATTTAAAAAGTGGAATAGAAAAAAATGAAAAGAGAAAAAATAGGGGAAAATGTATAGAATGAATTAAAAGGCCAGAATTATGAAAAGAGATGAAAAGAAAAAAGAGGGGGGAAAAAAAGCCAGTATAAACATAATGAAAGAAAATTGAAGGGGAAAAGATTGAGAAAGTGAAATAAAAATTTAAAAATTGAAGACCATACAAAAAGAGGAGGAATTAATGAAAACAAACAGAAAACAGAAGTTAGAAAAATGAAGGAAATAAAAGAAATGGCATAGGTAGAAAAAAGTCAGAAAGAAAAATAATAGGGAGAAAATAAAGAAAATGGAAACACAACAAACAAGATACAAAACAGCAGCAGCAACAACAACAAAAAACCACCAAGATGAAACAGCCTTCCTTTTAGGCCCATAAGGAGCTTCTCAGGCTGCTGGCATTCATCAATCTGTCACCCTGTAGCTTGCCCTACGATGGTGATGTCCCGGGTTTTAGTGATTAAAATTTTAAAACTTAAAAGAAAAAAGGAACCTTAAAAAAAATTAACAGGTCCAAGAAATACTAAAACAGAAAGAATGTCTATATGCTCCCTGTCATAAACTACCAGCTGGATGCTTGATAACCAGGTGGATCACTCTCTTAAGAGACCTAGGAATCAAACAAGAGGCTTCATATATGCAAGGCAGGAAATCGTCTACTGAGCTAAATTTTCTCCTTAGGTTAATCTGTCTTCAGAGATCTATCTGTCCCCTTTCCCCAAGGTGTTTTTAGACTTCTATAGTTTGCTAGAGTCCTGCTGATTAAGCACCTGCCTTGTCCCCTCTCTAATCTAATTAATTTCTCTCCCCAGGCAAGCAGCTAGACATGACAGCCTGCCTAAGTGGATCCCACCTACCCTCCCTCCATTGGGTTAGCCTCCTTTCTAAGATTCAACGGGGGCTCAGCTGTCTGAACTCACCACAAAGAAACCATTTTCCACCCTCTGCCAGAACCCACTTCCTCCTAGGAAACACACCCTCCCACTTCCTTGGAAGCAGTGAGCCAGGGGCTACAAGGCTACTTGCTGTGAGGGTGGGGTTTATGTGTCATTTCTAGCCACAAAAAAAATCACGGTTTTCTCCTTTATCTTTCTGGTACCCTTCAACATGAGTCAGAGTACCTTCCCATTCTATATATATCCAAAGCACTTCCTTAAGATAGATACCTGCTTTCTCTCTGCTATTCTTCTGAGAGGGTCAGTCATTGCCTAACTACTTCTTTGCCATTTTCCTGGATGTCTTGTTCTGTGATTATATTTGATTTATAACTTGTTAGGTAAAATATTAAAAGTCAACCTAATTTTAATTGTGTTATAAAAACTTTTCTAATTCCAAGCTTATGCAAGTATTCATCCATATTCTCTCCTCATCCCCTATTACAATATATATTTTGCACTGAATTCTTTACAAAAATCTTCTCAGGGATATTTTAATTAAATTGATGAATCAGAGATCTAATATTACCACAATTGTTAGTGGGCTGGTTTTTACCTTATTAAATAATTTATCATTTCCTTGCTGATTTTCAGTGCCAGATTTATGACATTTTATCATTCCAGACATGTCTATTTGTATTTCAAAATTAATTTTAATTTCAGTGATATATCTCCCAGAGCCATATCCCAAAGAAACCCAGCCATTGCATTAATTCATTCAATTTCTATTCTGTTTTTATTACTGTTTCTTTTTCAATGTTTAATTTCACTTGTTTTTACAAATCTCAGATAGGTCCATTTTTCAGAATTGTTATCCAATGACTGAAAAATTGCAATAATAGATGTGATGGGTATTCTTTTATTTCACCTTTTATGGGCTGTAGTATCAACAATAATCTAGATGTCACTATGAAGATATTTTATAATATGCTTAGCATCTGCATTCAGTTGATTCCAGGGGGTTGCCCTCAATAATGTGGTGGCTGTTATCCAATCACTGGAAAATCTTAGCAACAAAATTGACATTCCCCAGAGAAGAAATTCTGCCTCAAGGCAGCAGCATCAAATCTTACTCTGGAAAGCCTTAGTGGTAAAGTAAAAAATAAAAAAAATAGTAATAATTATGAAGAGCGTTAACCTAAAAAACATGATGCTAGACTTTTTTTCAGCTAAACAATACTGATTTATTGGTTAAGTTCCCCCTTTTCCTTCTTATCTGAAAAAATGTTTTAAAAAATTAGTAACAATTAGATCTTTGGTCCATCTTGAGTTAATTTTTATATAAGGTGTGAGATGGTGTTCCTCTCTCATTCTTTTGGATATGGATATCTAGTACTCCAAGCACCATTTGTTGAAGAGGCCATTCTCTCTCAGTTGAATGGGCTTAGTGGCCTTGTCAAATATCAGTTTACTATACATGCGCGGGTCTATATCGGAACTCTCAATTTGGTTCCATTGGTCAGTATGTTTATACTTGTCCCAATACTATGCAGTTTTGACCACTGTAGCTTTGTTTTATATTTTAAAGTCGTACTGTGATTCCTCCTATTTCATTTTCCCTTTCAATATGTCTTTGACTATTCAGGGCCTCTTGCCCTTCCAAATAAATTTCATAGTTAGCTTTTCCAATTCCAAAAAAAAAAATAAGTTAGTAACAGATTTTTGAATTTCCTTGTTCTTTGCTGAATGCTACCTTCCTATTTTCAGCATTTGGAATTTTGATCTGTTGAAACACTCTTGAGTTCTGAAATAAATTTCATATGACTATTGTCCATTATTCTTTTGTTTAGTTTTGAATTTCATATGCAAAATTTCCATTGTGATGTTGTGTTGATATACATGGGAGAAAATAATCTCTGTTTGTATTTTTCAACTATATTGTCAGCTTCTGCATTACTGTGAAACTTGTAATATTCGTATTGAGGTTTTATATTTATCCACTTAGAAAATTATTTTGAAAATGAGAAGCGACTGCAACAGTATTAATAATTAAAAGTGTTTAGGAAATAAGATAATAAAGCAGAAAATCTTTGAAAACAACATTTTAAAAAAAAATTTAAATGTCTTTATTTTAAAGTCTATACAATTTAACAAAGGCAATATTAAAGAAAAGTTTCATCAATAGGGGATTCCCATATAATCCACCCCCTCCCCCAACCTTACTTTTCCCTATTAATACCCTCTTACATTAGAATGGCACATTTGTTACAGTTGATGAACAAATATTTAAGCATTGCTGCTAACCAAGTTCTGTAGTTTGCATTATGGTTAACACTTTGTGCTGTAGTTTTATAGGTTTTCAGAAACGTGTAACGTCATGTGTCTGTCATTGCAGTATCAAGCAGAAAACAACAATGCCCTAAAAATGCCCTTCAATCCAGGTATTCTTCCCACCACCTCTCCTCAGAACATCTATTAACCATTATCTTTATATCAGTGTCAAAAGTTCTTATTTTACTCACACTAAGAACTGCAATAACAATAAATCAACTTTGGTCTATAGTTGCACCCACCCTTATATTTGTTCATTCCTGAATCAAGGAATTTGGGATGATGTCCATACTTCTTCAGATTAAGAGAGGGCTTAGATATTATAGGGTAGATAAAAGAAACTGTCTTTCTTGCAGTTCGATATACTCTTTGTTTTTTAGAATGAAACTTGTCTATCATCAAAAATTTTTAATATATTTTTTTAATGAAGTATATCACTCATACATGATATACAATGAGTGTATAGTAAATTTGTGAACTTACAAATAAACATGTATAACATCATTCAGGGGTCCCATACATCTCTGAGACAAGCACATAGTGGGTATAGTGATAAGTTATTGTGTCAAATAAAATGGGCATAAGCACCATATGTATGAAAATTATAAAAGATTCTAACTCTGTTATGTTGGTGAGATAGATTATCATATATTCCAAAATAAAGCCCACTGATAGGGTGCTGATTTTATGCAGTTGTGTGCATTGCCTTTAGTGTCTGGTTGTCTCTGGAGTCTGTTTTGAGGTTTGTTCACAATGGCATTTAGTGAGATCTGCCTGAGACATGCATAAGTGTAACCTCTGGAATGACCTCCTGGTTCACATTTAAATCTCTTAACCATGAAAATGCTTTGGTATTTAATATTTCCTCCTTTGGGTCAAGGTCTTTTCCTAAATGCATAGCTGGTTGGATGTTTGGTATCAATCCCTTGGTGCCAGGGATTCTCATCCTTGGGAGTCATGTCCCATGCCAGGGGAAAGTAGTGAGTTTACATACATAGATTGGCTGAGAGAGAGGCCACATTTGGGTAACAAGGAGGGTTTTCAGAGTTAACTCTTAGGCATTGGTTATTATTAGGCTTAGTTTCAATTTTACAGGGATAAGCTTCATAAGTACAAGCACTGATATCAAAGGCTTGGCATATTGATCTGTTTATTTCATTAAGCACTGCTTATATACTCCAGAGATTTTTGCCACTCTATTTGAGAAAGTAACAGGACTCCACAGGATGGGAGTTTAATATTTTATTGGCTGCTGTGTGGGCCTCCACACACTGATAAAACACAATTATAATATGAAAACATTCATATTCCATAAAAGCATGCCACAGTTGCACCATCATCACAAATCCCTGCCACCAACACCCTGCACCAATTACACTTCCCTGGCAGAGATCCCAAAACAACACTCCCAAAATAGTATTCTCAACCACAATTCTGAGCCTCTTCAGAGTTCACTGAACTACACATTCACCTGCTGAAATGTCTATCCATCTCAAACCCCCTCAACTGTCCTCAAACTCACACTCCAGCACCAATAACCACACTCATATTGCTACACAACCATCACTTCCATCCACTGCCAAACCACCACCATTGACCTTATCATAGCATCAGTTGACAACTCTCTACTCCTTTTCCATTTCCTGGTAATCTATCTTCCAGACTCTACCTCTGTGAGTCTGCTCAATATCCTTAGTTCATATCAATGAGATCATGCAACATTTGTCCTTTAGTGAGGCTTGATACACTCAACATAATATCCTCAAGGTTCATCCATGTTATCCTCTGTGTCGTTACTTCTTTCCTTGTTACAGCAGAATAATATTTCATTGTTTGTTTATACCACATTTTGTTTATCCATTCTTAAGTTGATGAAAACTTGGGTTGCTTCCAACTGTTGGCAAGTGTGACTAATACTACTATGAACATTGGTGTCAATATATCTGTTTGTGTCCCTGCTTTCAATACTTCTGGGTGTATTCTTAGAAATGGGATTGCTGGATCATATGGCAATTCTATAATTAGCTTTCTGAGGAACTGCGAAACCATCCTCCACATTGACTGAACCATTATATATTCCCACCAATAGTGAATGAGTTAAAAACAACATTTTAAATTTCAAAAAATGCACTATCTTGCTGCTCTAGCCTTGTTATTGAGCAATTGGCTTGCTGCACTATGTTTATTGTAGCTGATA
This sequence comes from Cabassous unicinctus, assembly GCA_029593785.1. Lineage (NCBI taxonomy): Eukaryota > Metazoa > Chordata > Mammalia > Cingulata > Chlamyphoridae > Cabassous > Cabassous unicinctus. The sequence continues at coordinate 4,304 of JAQZBX010104048.1, read as the reverse complement.
CCATGATACTTGGATTTTGATAAAAGAAGAGACTTATTGCCAGGTCAGCTAGCAAGGAGACAGAAGAAAATGCTCAAATCTGCCTCCCTAAGCTGGGGGAGTGTTTTTAATGGACCAGAATGGAGATGTCTTAGGAAGATGAGATGATGTAACATGAGGGTGGTGTGAGATGAAGGAAGGTAAGAGCCTGGGTTGGAGAGAGTGTGTGAAGGAGGGGACATTGCCAGATCATATGTTGCATGATCAGAAAATGGTGCTTTTAGAATGATCACAGGGTGGAGATTTAAAAGGAAAGATGACACTAGGTTACTTTAGTTTATATTGGCAGAAAGTGCAAGATTTGCCTGAGGAATTTTTACATGCCAGTTGAGGCCTCTTTCTACCTCTATCATGCAGTTTTGTGGTAAATACAGAAAAGGGGAGATAGAGCAACTTGTGACAAAGGCAGAGAAAGTGGGAGGGCTTCCACTGTTTCAACACCCTCTTTGAGTTCCCCGCAATCTCCTGGGATTCAGGACAGTGATCACTCTGGCAGGTTCATGCTGATTAAGGACATAGATTAGGATGTGAGGAATGGAAATTCTTTGCTTGGAGTTGAAGACACTCATGAGTTCCTGGTTGTTGTTCTTGGAGGGACTGGTACCTCAGGGTTTCAAGGCTTCCCTGGAATAGGCACAATCAGTATGCTTTAAGTTTCTGAGTAATGAATTTAACAAGCAAATTAAAAATTATATGTTTATATTAATTAATATAAAACAAAGTAGAAGAATCATGATTAAAACATGATAATATAACCATGTTAAAGTGGAAAAATTCCTTTTTTATAGATTCCTAGATAGAGCCCACTAAAGAGGTGCTAATTTTATGTAGCCATGTGGCTTGCTTAGATTGGTAGAATGTTTCAAGAATTTTTAGGAACATTGTTGCTTAATCTTAGTATATTGTTATAGTTTGTGATACTTGGCTGACAGGTATCTGCTGTGATACCTGCAGAACTTTAGCCTCCAGAATGAATTCCCAATTTATTTCAAATGTCTTAGCCATAAATTTACTATTTTGTTTTATTTGTTTACTATTTCCCACTTAAGTATTAAGATTTTCACCAAAAGCATTGCCGATCTACATTTGGTATTAATCCCTCAAAACCAAGGAGACTCATCCCAGGGAGTTATGTCCCATGTAAGAGGGAAGGTAGTGGGTTTACTTGAAGAGTTTGGCTTAGAGAGAAAGACCACATTTAAGTAACAAGGAAGTTTTCAGGGGTGACTATTAGATATTAATTATAATAAAGCTTAGTTTCATCTTTATAGTAATAAATTTTATAAGTGTGAGCCTTAAGATTGAGGGCTTGACTCAATATATCCCAGTTTATTTTCCTCGGTCTCCATGTTACAAGTGCAAATGGGGATAATTCATGTTTTTCAAAATGTGGATCTTACATTTTGACTTTGCAAAGTTCCTTGATTACATTTCAGTAATTTGATTGGCCCTAATCCTTCTGAGAATAGCAGGAATTCCCCAGGTGGGGAAGTCTAATAATTTTTAGCTACAGTGAGGACAGCAGTATCATTTGGGAAAGAAAAGCATCTATCCATCCAGGAAACAGACACATAACAGCATGGACACATTCACATTTCATTAAAATATGTAGCTGTGTAAAGTCTATTTAAAGGTGTTTAAGTGTACCCTGTTAGCTGAGGCAACTGACCCTGTCCCACCTTTATATGCTTATGAGAGTTGCGTTAAAATGACAGGTAGATAATGATTTATGTACTAGCCTTTCTTCTTGTTTAAAATTCCTTTTTGCTGAAAAGGAAACTCTGACCTTTAGCTGACTGCAAAACTTTCAGAGAAACATCAGATTAAACCAATGTAGCTGACAATAAAATTTGTTTGTTTCTGTGACATATGACGTATTTTCTAAGAATAACTGAAATTATGGCCAAAAACATTATGGTGTTGTCTAATATCATGCAAATAAGTATCAGGACATTATATGGACAGTAAGAACTTTTTTAAATCTTTAGGAATTTTACACCATCACAAATCCTTATATGAATAACTTTTCACCCATAAAAATTCAACCAACAGAAGTTTAGAAATTCCCTTTTAATTTTTATAATACTTCCCATGTAACTCATAGCATACCAAATGAACTTAACTATTTCTAGTACTTTTCTTTTTACATGGTGAAAGAAGAAATCCTTTGAAGCTGTTTGAAATTCAAAAGATAGCTCTAAGTTTACTTTTGTGAAGGCAAAATGTCAAAAGTTGTCAGGTTTGAACATTATGTGAAATAAGGAAATGGGTTACTGTAAAGCATTGTTTGGTTCCCTGTTTAACCAAAGTGATAATAAAAGAGTAAATAAGAATTAATATGATTGTGAGAAAATACTTACTTCTTTTAAAAGGGAGAAGAAATTTTTTTTCAGAAAAAATACAGGATGATAAAATTATTATAAACATAAAGGAGAATATTATTCTGATATGACATAGAATCTTTGTCATTTAGAGAGAATACTCTGATGCTTAAGAAAACTTTTTATAACCTCTCACTAAGAAAAGACCAATATATTTAATATTTTAACAGAAAGAAAACAAAATTCTAATTTTGAGTAAATATAGTTTGATATGAAAGCTGTTAAAATGTTATAAATAAGCTTATTAAATTTTAGTCAGCATTGACCACATTAAATAAAATTTCCATAAACTTTCCATAAGTTTCTTTATCTATTTTTGTCCTACATATTCCTGCTTCTCATTCTGAGAAAACTAATCATTTTACTTTAGGACAAAACTACATTCCTTTTCAAAGCATAACTTGCATACTTTACATACCTGCATACTTAAGATATCAGGAAGATATATATATATATATATATATTTGGTCTCACTCTCCCATTTATACCCACTTTTAGCACCTGGTATTACACTTCCCAAATAGATTATCAGTGCTTAAATTCCTGTTTCTGGTTCTGCTTTCTAGAAGACCCAGACTGAGATAGGTGTTTTCTGAAGCCTTTATTTTAGGACTTGCATCTCCAGGTCAAATATTCTACCGTTTTAAATTTGTGTTTGTCTTTGATCAAAGATAGGAAACATTTCAGGTTGAATTGTATTAGTATCACCAATTTACAGATGAAGACTTTTATTTATGGGATGTTAATTTATATGCCTTAGGTCAAGCAATTCAGGGTTGTTCCAGGAATTTAAAATTCTAGTCATCCCACCCTCTTTAAACTAAGCTTAATTTTTACACATTCAACAATTTAAACCAGTTTACTGCTCTGATGGCAAACAAACACAGGGCCAGCAGACATGGCAAATAATTTTACCCATTTTGCACTATGCTTGAAAGAGCATCTTCATGATGGATGTATTTCTATGTACATGTATTTTTCTACTTGCGTATAACCAAGTACCTCAACAAATGTTTTTGGACATGCAACTCCACTATATGAGCATTTTTATATCCAAATTAAATGCATGTAATTTTTACATATATTTATCTCCTTTATGAAATAAAAACTAAAAAGGAAATAATGAAGCTCGAAACTGAATGTGATATCAATGTTGCCTAATTACTTTATGATATGAATGTTTAAGGATCTCTCAAAGGTTAATGAATTTGAGACTTTCTCTCTTCTTTTTCCTTGATATCAAAGTTCACTTCCTTCTTATCATTGCTTCTTTCTCAGCTGTCTATAGATCAGTTCTTAGATCCTCAGCATTTGTGTTTAACTCTATGCATGTGAACATGGATATGTATACATCTACACACATATTTACAACACATGGAAATGTGACACAGGAATATGTGAACAAAAATAGGTACAGCATTGCCGTTTTGAAGAGTATACATGATATAATGAAGATTTTGCAAATTCATTATGAATAGAACTGAAGGATATTTTCATGGCCTGGAATTTTAAATGCATTCTATTACAGATGCCTTTCCAGCAGGAATGCAAGTGCTTGTACATTTTCAGAAAGTGGTCTGCAGTTGACTGCATTCCTGTGCAAACAGAAGCACAAACCTCTGTGGTTCTTCTCTCTCCAGAGACCAACATCCCTCCCCAATACAGCAATGAGAAGTTGCCTGGGAAGGAGAGCTCCAGAGACCTGTGCTGAGTAAACAAGCTGAACATCATGCATCTGAAGGTAATTTGAGCCAAGACATTGCAGGAGAGAGTTTGAGTTACAGGGTACACACACATGGTTCTTCCACTGCCTGTCATTGAACTGTGACCTTAATTGAACTTTTTAGCAAAGCTATCAAATCTGCAGCTAATTGTTATTCTCCC
>JAQZBX010104047.1:0-10987 GCA_029593785.1 Cabassous unicinctus | reverse complement strand
CTCCTCGCTCTCTCTCCTGCTAAGAACTGTAGCCATTTCAGAACCTTCTGCTGCCATATCCACCACTGCCACCACCAGATCCATAACCACCACCGTAGGGACTGCCCAAGCTTCTTCCACCAAAACTGTCCCCTTTCTTGGGTCCATAATTTGATTGCTATTGTCCACTATGATTTCTAAAATAATTATAGCTCCCACCACCACCATAGTTACCACTGCCAAAATCCCCTCCTTCATTGTAGCCATGATGCCCTCCACCACCACCACATCCACCACCTTAGTCTCCATATCCTGGTCCTCCACCATAGCCCCCTCTACTCCTACAACCAGGACTGCCATAGATGCCACATCACCTCCAAATCCATTATAGCCACCATCACCTCCTCCATAACCACCTCTGCTGTCACCACCTCCACTACCGTAGCCTCTCGTCCCCCAAAGTTTCCACCGTGGCCAAAGTTCCCTCCACCTCCTCCAAAGTTCCCTCCATGGCCCATAAAGTTGCCAGATCCACCTCCACGACCTCTTTGTGATCCAGCAGACTGCATCTCTTGTTTAGAAAGGGCCTGGTTTTTCACCTCACATTATGTCCATTAACAGTGTGGTATTTCTGAACAACAATTTTATCAACTGTATCATGATCATCGAAAGCCACAAATGCAAATCCTCTCTTTTCTCCCCTCCACCTGCCTTCCATAACTTCTGTGGTTTCAATCTTGCCAGACTTTTCAAAGGAGCCTCTCAAATTATGTTCTTCTATATCTTCTTTAATACCACCAACAAAAATGTTCTTCGCTGTTAGACGGGCACCAGGCTTTACAGAATCCGCTCTAGAAGCAGCTCTCTCTGGTTCCACCACTCGCCCATCGGCCTTGTGTGGTCGAGCACACATTGCTGCGTCCACCTCGTCAACACAAAGCCAAAGCCTCTGGAGTGCTTTGTCTGGCGGTCTCTCATCACCACACAATCTGTGAGTGTGCCCCATTTCTCAAAATGTTCTCTTAAACTGTCATCCATAGTTTCAGAGCTCAAACCACCAACAAACAATTTTCTCAACGGCTCTGGTTCCTTTGGATCATGGCCCTCCTCCCCTGGTGGCGGCGATAGCTGGAGTCGGGCTGGGGCCACTGGGCGACGGTTTTACCTCCATTTTGAGATCAGACTCACCTCCTTCAACTCAGGTTCAATATGGGACTGAGAGCGCTAATGACCTCTAGATGCTGGGGGTTGGGAGGGGAAATGGGGGAAAGAAAGGCCCTCCGCTTGCTCTGCATGGGCCCTGCTAGGTCTTCCTGGACTTTAAAAGACATCCTGCCTCACCCCCAGGGCTGTGTCTGCTGAATGTTCTTCTGCCTCTTCAGCCATGTCTTGTGTCTTGTTCTCACAACTAGAGCAAATGAAGCGGGGGCCTGGGTCTTTGCACCTCCGTATCCCCAGCCGCTCCCCACCCCATGCCTGCACACAGTAGGTGCTCCCTACGTGTTTGCTGAATATTAAGTGCCCTCTTCACTACCACTCAAGGACAGGCTTATGGGAAGACAGGAGTCCTGCAAGGGCTGTTCAGTAGGCCCTGTTCAGGAGGACAGGGTTGGGGTGGGGTGCCGGCTCACAAACAGGAAGAGTGGGGAAGGGGCGGCTGTCCAGCAGTCCTGCCTCCCAGCAGAGCCATCCCCCAGAGCTCCCCAAGCCCTCCCTCAAGACACCTCCTCACGGCACCCTCACCACCAAAGGCTGGGAGCTCAAGTCTCCAGCTAGGTTCCCACAAAGGAGCCCCCTTCCAAGCCTCTCACTCAAGGCTCCTCCTGAAAGCCAATGGAAGGAAGGGCCCAGAGAGGAGGGAAAGACATCCAGTATAGAGTTCCTGAAAGTCATCTCCTCTCAGTGCTTCCCTGGATACCCTCTGCCTAGATATTCAATTCCGGGAAGTGGGTGTAGATCAGTGGTTTAGTGCTTGCTTCCCATGTACAAGGTCCCAGGTTCAATCCCCGTGTACCTCCTTTAAAAAAAAATAGATTCTCAATTCCTTCCTCCTCCCAGCTCCTGGGAGGTATATACTCCTAGATTTCCATCCTGGGTTAGGATTTATCTTAAATAGAATTTTAAATTTATCTTAAATAAAGGGAGAGTAATTAAGCCCTGGACTCTGGAGCCCAACACCTCGATTTGAATCCTGGTGTCTTTATTCATGGGCTGTGTGACAAAAGACCAGTTACTTCACCTCTCTGAGCCATCAGGCCTGCAGCCTAAGAATCCAGACCTTCTGGTTGTCTCTAAGCCCTTACTCTGGAATGAGACTGACTGGGTTCAAATTCTAGCACCAATCCTCACTTGCCCTTTCTTGCCTCAGTATCTTTATCTGTGAAGTGGGCATAATAATGGCACCCATCTGTAGCGTTATTGTGAGGATTAAATGAGGCAATTTATGCAATGAGCTTAGAGCAGGCCCTGGCACACAGTGAGCCCCCACTGAGTATTAGCTCTCATTAGAAATGGCCAATAAGTTTACAAAGTGCCATGCCCTGGCACCTAGTAAGAGCTCACTAAATAGACGCTGCGATTGTCTTCGCCTGCACAAGGCGGCGACGTCCCTGGAGGTGAGTTCTGGGTCTTATCACCTTCTGATTGCCCGGGAGCCAGCACGGTGCCTGGCACCAAGAAGTGCTCAACTAATCAAGGACGAAGAGCTGGACTAGGAGTTTGTGGTGGGCAGCGGCAGGAGCCTCTCGCCGGGGAGAAGGGGGAACTGAGGTGTCAGGGAAGAGAAAACAGAACAGAAGAAGGGCCGAGGTGGAAAGATAAGCCAGAGAAGTGAGTGGGAAAAGGAGCAGGAGAGGCTGTGGCGGAGAAAGATAAGGAGGAAGGATGGAGAAGGCGAGAGGCGAAGAAAACGCCGGGCGAGGTGAAGGAGTCCCAGGGAGAGGCGCGAGGCGAGACCAGGGCTGCGGCAGAGCAGGAGAGGGGTGCACCACCCGGCGGCGGGAGGCGCGGGAATTGGCGGGAGGGGCTGAGGGGGCTCCACCCTGCCTCCCCGCCTTGGGGCTGGGGGCCTGGCGGCGGGAGATTGGCTGGGGCGCGCGTTGAGGTCGGGGCAAGAGTCCGGAGGTGGGAGGCGCCAGGATCATTCCGTGCGCCGGGAGCCGAGCGAAGGCTGCCACCCACTTGGGCGACCTCAGAGGCGGCGGCTGCCGGGGAGCGTCCGGGCCCGGGGCGCTGCGCACTGAGCGACGGGAGCCGAGCGGCGCGCGCCCGCTGAGAGCGCAGCCATGCGGTGGGCGGCGGGGGGCGCGCGGGCGGCCGCGCTGGCGCTGCTGCTGGGGGCGCTGCGCGGGACGCCGGCTCGCGGCGAGGAGTACGACTACTACGCCTGGCAGGCGGAGCCGCTGCACGGCCGTTCGTACTCCAAGCCGCCGCAGTGCGTGGACATCCCCGCCGACCTGCCGCTCTGCCACACGGTGGGCTACAAGCGCATGCGGCTGCCTAACCTGCTGGAGCACGAGAGCCTGGCCGAGGTGAAGCAGCAGGCGAGCAGCTGGCTGCCGCTGCTGGCCAAGCGCTGCCACTCGGACACGCAGGTCTTCCTCTGCTCGCTCTTCGCGCCGGTCTGCCTCGACCGGCCCATCTACCCGTGCCGCTCGCTGTGCGAGGCAGTGCGCGCCGGCTGCGCGCCGCTCATGGAGGCCTACGGCTTCCCCTGGCCCGAGATGCTGCACTGCCACAAGTTCCCCCTGGACAACGACCTCTGCATCACTGTGCAGTTCGGGCACCTGCCCGCCACCGCGCCTCCAGGTAGCGCCGCCGCCGTCGCCTCCGCGCGCTTCGACGTCCCTGGGTACCAGCGAGCTGCGCCCTGAGGCTTCACGCAGCCGCGCGAGTTCCGGACAGAATGCCCCCCAGCCCCTCGGCGCACTCAGCGAGTCCCCAGAGCTGGCCACCCCTCACACGCACCCATGCCTTCGCTCAGCCCTGCGCTCCCCGGGGACGTGTCCCGCGCAGCCTTCCCACCCCCGCACAGCGGCGCCTCTCTGCTGTTCTGCACATTCCCATGGTTCGCCCCCACACCAACTTCATTTACGAAGACCCCGGCGCCCTCCTTCCCAAGCTGCTGGAATCCCTGGGTCGCCCCCAAAGCTCCCACCCCCCACCCTGGGGCGTCCCCCATAAATGCTTTATAGCCTCCCCCGGCCCGAGAATGCTGGGGGCTAAGCGCGCTGCTGAGCTTTTGTTCCGCCCCCCTTTCTGTGCTGGGAACCCGAACTTCTCCCACCTGCAGCCCTCTTCCCCAATTTCCCGGGCTAGGAGTCCTTTGGGTCAAGCCTCGACGAGGAAGAGAGAACAGATTAGCCAGGCTCTGCGCCTAACCATGAGCCTTTAAGAGCGTTTCTTCTGAGTCTCGGTTCCCCCATCTTTAAAACAGCAAGCGGTCCCACCAGATTCCCGAAACCTCTAAGATCTTAGGTCCGCCCCGCCCCCAACCCAGTCCCATTGCCCCTAATTTCTCCTGGTCTGAGGCTCCTCTTCCTTGCGCAGCTCCACGCGGCTGTTCCCGGGGTCGCTCGCCCCACCCCCTGCCGCCCCCCGGGCCCCCTCCCGGCCTGGTAAACCCCAGCCCCGGGAACCCAGAGCCCCACCGAGGAGGGCAAACCATGGCACCCCGCGGGAAAACCCTGACAGGTTGATGCAGAGTCTAAGCCGCCCCAAGCTGGGGTGCACTGTTCTCTCGTTTTTCTCTCCTACCCCGATCTGCCATCTAAAAAGCAATTGTTCTCAGTTGCTGATGCGTGACTTGCACCATCTCCCCACCCTACCTACCCCACGCCCTCTCCTGAGGGTCACTGTTGGGGATGGGATTCTGAGACTCCCAAGGGTTGAGAGAAAGGAAACCCTATATCCTCGAGGCTGGAAATCAGGCAGGGGAAGAGAGCCAGAAGCAGGCACATCACGGTCGCAGCTGGGATCTCCTTCTGGTTTCCTTGGAGCCCAAATATTAACAGCCTGGCCAGCAGGCCAGCTCCACCTGGCCTGCCCTGTGCACCCCCACCCCCACCCCCCCAGGCCCTTTGCACCCTCCTTTTCCCCAGTGATGGGTGCTCAGCTGGAGGTAGAGACATAGGGGACTGGAGCACAGGTCAGGCCAGGGATGGGGGTGGCCTGAGGGCCAGAGGTGGCCTGCAGCAGTGTTTGTGTGGCCAACAGATAAAACACAGAACATTTCATGTAAAATGTCCTTGAAAACCAGAAGTTCTGTCCACACTAAGCTGCTCACTTTCCAGAGGGTACTCAGTCCCACCCAGCCAGCGTCACTCATTTACCCTCCTGCCCGGACTCTGTTGGCATTTTCTTTCTGGAAAGACCCCCACAGACACCCCCACCCCAGCCCCAGCCTGGGAGTCACAAATCCTAAGTCCTGAGCTTTGTTCTCTAGTTTTGCAGGCTTGGGTAACCATTCTGGGCCTGTCTATTTTTCTCTAAAGTGGGAATAATAATACCTACTTCCTAGGCTGAGGATTAAATGAGACAAAATGTAGAAGAACCCATGCCCATGATGGGTGCAGGTTTCAAGTGCATGGGGCAATCGTAACACCCACCTGAGCAATTCTACCCCTGCCAACCTCATCTCCTTGCTGCTCGTGCCCACCCAGTGGGCAGGTGCTGTTGTTACCTCCATCCCCATTTCCTGCCGAGGAAATGGAGTCTTGGCAGAGGGAGGTGGCTGGGAAGTGGGGGAGCCTGCACCTGCAGAGGCTTTTTGGACCCCGATCCCCTGACCAGCTCTCCCCCGCCCCACCCCTGCCTTCTCTCATCAGTGACCAAGATCTGCGCCCAGTGTGAGATGGAGCAGAGCGCCGACGGCCTCATGGAACAGATGTGCTCCAGCGACTTCGGTGAGCGTGGGGTCTGCACGGCCACTGCCCCAAAACAGCTCCCAGCTCCCCCTTGGACACACACACCCACACACATGCCCACACCAGCCTAGCAAGTCCCAACAGTGTCCGCATCATGGGCCCCTTGTGGAATTTCATGGTGACCATTAACCCCCTCCCCAGGAAGTGTACCCATTAGTGCACGTCATCTCAGGGCTCCAGGAGCCCCTCAAGGCCTGACCCACCGACCTGACCTCTGGCCAGGTCTCCGGCAGCCCTCCCTTGGCGCTGTCCACAGAGGGGCTCCCATGGCCGGTTTGTCTCTTTGAGGGATGCAGGCTGAGCCCCGAGGTGGATGGGGTGGTTGGGGAGAGGCAGGGCCCAGGATGGAAGCAGAGCTCCCTCATCCTGGTGCCTCTGCCTAGCAGCTGGGACACTCTGGCCAGGGGAGCTGTGGTCAGCTGTCCCCAAGCTTCATCCTGGAGCCTCCCCGTTCCTGGGGCAACTGAGACAACCATCCAGTCCAGCACGTGACCTTTGCCACGTCAGTTCTCCGTTTTGGGTCTTAGCCTCCTGTCTGTAAAAAAGAGATAATTACAATGTCAGCCTGTTTGCAAAGAGAATACTGCTATTGCATGTCGTGTGTATGAGAGAGAGAGAAAAAGAAGAGACTTTATGACAACTTCCTTCCCTTAGTGGTCCAGGTTATTCTCTGGCTTCTACCTGGCTGCCCACAGAGATGGGGGCCCAGAGGCCAAGAAGAGAGACAAGCCCAAATGACTAGCCTCCCCCAACCCAGAACTCCCTAACCCCACCCCCCTCCTACACCTGCCACAAACACACTCTTATGCACACACTCATACACACATAAATTACAGTGGTGTGCAGGAGCTGGTTCACACCAGCGAGAACTAATTGTGCATATCTCTTCCCAACTCTGCGTTCAGTCATTGCCCCTGGAAATGAGCAAACCCTACAGGGCAGGGCGCCCCCTCCCCAGTTGTTAAGCATTCACTAACCCATCACTGCTCAAACCACACTCACACACACTTTACATTCCCATCTACACACATTCCGCACACACACACACAGCACACGTACTCACAGCCACCCCACATACCCTCCACTCCACCCACACACAGTCTCGCTGCTCACCATCTGTTGCTCAGCCAGAAATGGGAGTCAGAAGGGCATTGAGCCCAGCCTCCCTCCATCTCAAGGAACCCCCTGCCCCCCTCCACCGAAGGCCCCCTCCCGGTGGTCAGCCTCGTCCCTGATGCTTCCCTCCCTGGGGAGCCCAGCACCCCGTTGTTCTGCTCCCTGTTGAGAGCTCTCCACCCTGCATTTGGTGCTGTGGAAAGGCACAGCTTGAGTCTGTCCGACCTCAGTTCAATCCTGGCTCCACCATTCCTCCTGTGCCTCGAGGATGGAATGAGATGATGCCCAGGAAAGTCCGGCACATGACAGGAGCGTCACAAATATTAAAATGTGCATGTAAAAGCTCCACCTCTCCCAAGACCCACAGAGGTCAGGCGCCCTGAGCCTGAAGGGCCAGAAGGGCTGCACTAACTCTAGGCCCACCCGTGTCCTGAGCCAAAACCCCTCTGTCCCTTCCACAGTGGTCAAAATGCGCATCAAGGAGATCAAGATAGAGAACGGGGACCGGAAGCTGATTGGAGCCCAGAAAAAAAAGAAGCTGCTCAAGCCAGGACCCCTGACGCGCAAGGACACCAAGAGGCTGGTGCTGCACATGAAGAACGGCGTGGGCTGTCCCTGCCCGCAGCTGGACACCGTGGCGGGCAGCTTCCTGGTCATGGGCCGCAAAGTGGACGGACAGCTGCTGCTCATGGCCGTCTACCGCTGGGACAAGAAGAACAAGGAGATGAAGTTCGCAGTCAAATTCATGTTCTCCTACCCCTGCTCCCTCTACTACCCCTTCTTCTACGGGGCTGCAGAACCCCACTGAAGGGAGCTCCTCCCTGCGCCCCCCCAGCCAGCTGTGCCTTGCTTTCTTCCCTCCTCCTCGCCCACTCCCCACTTACCCAGCCCCTCCCGGAGGGTCGTTTCATGCCCAGCTGTTACCCGCACAGGTCCCAAGGGGTGGCACGGAGCTGGGGGCTGCCCTCCTGGGCCAGGGGTTCTCTGGAGTTCCTGGGGTCTCGGGCTTCTCCTCTTAAGAGCAGGGCTTTCTCATTTGGGGGAAACGTCAGGTCTGCGAGTAGGCAGAGGGAAGAGAGAGCCAGAGAAGGGTGCAGGGACTCTAAGCAGCCAAAGAGGACGGTGGCGTCAGCTCCCCACTGTTAGTGGAGCCTCGCCTTGCAGAGGGAGGTGGCAATGTTAGGCTGAGCTACCAAGGGGACCGCTCTCCTCCCTCACCGGCCTTTTCCGTGCCCTCGTGGTAGCCCTCCAGAGGAAGGGTCACAGAGCCCTTCGGCCGCACCTCCCTGCCTCCCCCACCTCTGCCCACCCCTGCCCCGAGGCCTGGGGTGCCCGCTGGACTCAAGAGCAAGCCCAGCCCCACCTCCGGCAGAACCCCCTCATGGGCTCGCTCCCTGGCACTCATTCCTCAGCCCCCGCGTGCCCCTTTACCCTGGTGAGGTGTAAATTATTGCTACTGCTCTGAGGCCCTAGGTATAGATGGCTGATACAAGTAGGGTTCAGTGGTTAATTTTTTTTAAATTAAATCAAAGAAACAACAGTTGGGTCTGACCAGGTGATTTCTTTGTCAGCTGGCTCTCAAGAGGTTGGGAGGGGGGACTTAGAATGGACTTTTCAAAAAAGAGGCCCTTATCTTAACCCCCAGCCTCTCCACATGGACACACTTGGAATGCCTAAGAGCAGCACTCCATGATTTTGGAGGGTCCCAGAGAGCACAGAGCAAGGGTCGCCCCTTCCCCCCAGCCCCCCTCCACTAGCCAGGGATGGAGGTGACTGTCCTTTGGTCCGAGGAGCTGCAGGAGGAACACAGACGCCATCTCCTAGTCGGAGACTCCCAGCGTCCTGCAACTTCTCCCCCACACGGGCACTGCCTGGTCAGGGAGCCCAAGAGCCTGGGCCACAGGATGTGCCCCTTCTCCTCAGCTTTCGAACACCCCCGGGTGCTGGTCCTGACCTGTAGGGCACAGAGGGTGTGGAGCAGCAGCAGCGCTGCCTGAGTGCTTAGAAATGCAGAGTCTCAGGCCCACCCCAGACCTAAAGTGTCAAAATCTGCATTTTAACACAAGAACCTGAGACTCATTAGGGAGCTTTGCAAAATACTGGACCCCTACCCTTGAGCAATTAAACCAGAATCTCTCCTCAAGGGCCCGGAAATTGATGGCTCCCTGGGATAAGCAGCACTGTTTAGGTAGGCTAACGGCTGAGGGAAGCAGGGATGGCTTGGGCCTGCCTGCTGTGGGCAGGGCTCAGCCTGAGCTCCGAAGGCCACTGCCTTGAGGTGGATGGAACGGGAAGAGGAGAAGGCTTGAAATGGCGGCAAGAAGTTGCTACCACTCAAATGTCCTGCATTTGGGGGTGGGGGGTGGGGTGCCAGGAAAGAAATAGGCAGGGCAGACATACCCAGACCAGGGGTTCGGGACACCCCCAGAAGGGCTTTCCTCGCTAGTGGGGGTAGACCAGTCTGAAGGCTGCTGCTTCTCCCAAAAAAGGAGCCCCATTCTCTTGAGGGGAGGAAAACTTGGCTTTGGAGGCTCTGAGAGAGGCAGGCAGCATCCCCAGAAAGGGTAGAGGGCCCCGAATTCTGATGTGGGCCAGTGTGACCCACACCCCCGAGGTCTCGCCAGCAGGTGGTCTGAGGGCCTGCCCACAACCATCTCCGGGGCCGGCAGGTGGCCTCCCCCCAGGTCAGGGGCAGCAGAGGCCCGCTTGCTTCTCTTCCCTTTGGGAGGCCACTGCCACCCACCCTGACCCAAACCCTGCCCAGCTCGCCTGGCTCCCTGAATCTGCCCCTTGTCTCCCAGCCTCCTGCCCCGACCAAATATTTATGGACACTTCCACGGTCAACCAGAATCAGGGGTTATTTTTCCACTGAACACACAAGGCTTGGGGCCGGCCTCTGGCTGGAATACAATACTGACCTCTGTCAGGTGCTGGCAGGCGGAGCGAGGGAGCGGGGCGGGGAGGTGCTCCCTCAGCCCACCTCAGGAAGCCTCTTCACCCAGGCCCTACAACAAGGTCAGGGTTCTGCTCTGTACACGTTTGCTGTCCCCCAACACCTGAGGCCAGACCCCCAGGAACCTCTTCCCTGGGACCGGAGAAAAATCCTCCCTAAGACCAGGGAAGCCCTGCAAGGCCTGTGCTCCCTCCTGGAGGCCTGGAGCCCGGGAGCCGGTGTTGTCCAGAGAGCACTCAGCCCAGCGCATCAGTCCATGGTGGCATCTGGCTGCACGGAGCAGAAACCTGGCAGAGCCATCTGGAGGTCTGGAGGGGGCAGTCCACATCCCAGACCCTCTGTCCTTCTGCTCTGCCAAGAAGGGGTTGAGAGGATTGTTCTTATGGTCCCAGGATGATACCTCCTCCTCCCAACTTCACAACCACATTCCAGGCAGCAAGGTGGGGAAGGACTAAGAGCAAAAGTAGGAAAACAATAATCGCCAACAAGTTCACCTGGTAGCTTTCCACCTCCAACTCACTGGCCAGAACGATGTGACAGGGCCACCCCTAATTGCAAGAGAGCAGGGGAAACAAAGCTTTTCTCTAAGCTAGATACAAAATTGACTTAATAGAGAAGAGTAGGATGGATTTGGGGTCGGCCAACACTCAGGTTCTGGGTGAGAGGAGGCACAGAGCCCAGCACTAGGTTCCAATCCTGTGCCTCAGTGTGACACTGGGAACATTTCTGAACCTACCTGCCCAGCTGTAAAACAGAGTCATAATGTCTGCTTCTCAGGGCTGCTGTGTAGTAAGCAGGAGAACGTCTGAAAAATACCTGAAAACAATGCCAGCCTGTAGAAGACGTTCATTAAATGGTCATTAGTATTTTTATTAATGAAAGGCCATGAGCTGACATGGTGCTTGCACATAGTTGGCACTCAGAAAAGTCCTACTGGATTCATTAAGCAACTAAGTAACATTACTGGCAGAAGGCAGGGAAAGGACAGAAGCATCTGCACTAAAAGTCAGAATTA